>LFYR01001385.1:0-84156 GCA_001185155.1 Zostera marina
TTATTGAATGAATTAAGAATTTATAATGATAAACCAGCCCTAATCTTTTGTGATAATGTATCTGCAATTCACATAGCAGAAAATCCTGTTTTTCATGAAAGAACAAAACACATAGAGAGGGATTGTCATTTCACAAGAGAAAAAATAGAAAAAGGATTAATCATCCTAAAGCCAATTGGAACTAAAGACCAATTGGCAAATATCTTCACAAAAGGAGTAGGGGAAATTGAAATGAATAATACTCTTTTCAAACTAGGAATAATCAATATATATGCCTAGCTTGAGGGGGGAGTAATAATCAGTATTATTCAATTATATTTGTAATTATAATTATAATTATAATTATCAATTCTTTAACTAATAAACAATTTATATAAATTGGTGGTGTGTTTGTATAAGTTTAATACAGGTTAAAGCCCACAGTTTACAGCCCAGAAGAATTAAAGTCTAAATGGACCGGCCCAGAAGAAGATTTTTTAATTAAATCGTAGAATGGACCCAGTTGTAATAAAAGTAAATTCAGGGTTGTAATAGATTTAGAAGTTTACAAATATTATAAATAACAGTTGTAAACTCAAATAAGATTTAATTCAAATACTATTTTTGATATTTTCGCATTTAAAGATCCGTTAATTTCGTTAGCGTTTCTTTCCCCCAAAATTTCACTCCTGCCGGCGATCACTCCTCCCCTGTGATTTTTTATCACTGGAATCGGATCCCCGTCGAGTTATAGAAGAAACAAAGGAAATGATAAAAAAATACTACAGATGAATGATGAATCGATGATGTATATAGACAATATAATAGAGTTAAGATTTACCAAACAAAAGGTTTGTAAATCGTAATGTATAGGAATCTTCGTTTTACCACAAAAAATTACTGTTTTTAAGTTATGCCTAATTAATTATAGGATTATATAATTTTTAAGTTATGCCTAAATTTTAAAAACAGAAATTATATACATTTTTAAATCCAACTATAAAATTATATAATAATTAATGAATAAAATTATAAATCTTTCAATTTTAAAAATAATAAAAAAAGTAACATATAGATCTTTGTAATATATTACCAGTATTTTTTTTTTTTGAAAAAGTTGCTTAATATATTAAGAGGAAAAAAATAAGGTTTACAAAAATTCAACACACAAAAATAATTGATTTAAATATAATTATACTTACTTTCTACTTACTCTCTATCTAAAGAGACGGGTTTGCCCGACAGTTAATCAATCTTAACTTCCTTCTTCCACCCTGTTGTAGATCAGCAACTAAAAAACATCACATTGGTGCAATGCCCTCACTTCCGCGTTTCTTGTGTGGTTTTTTGAATTTTCCTTACTTGAAACCGATTTCCGTCGATCTGATGCATTCCCTTATGATCATTTCCTGCGAGGTTGAGATTCCTCCATGGTGACGTTGGTTTCGCTCCTTTCATATATGAAACAGTATAAAACCAAACATTGTCCAATGCAATCCCCAACATTTTGATCCAGGAGTGATTTTTTCAATTTCATGAGTCATGGCTTTAAAATCTCCAATGTCTTGTGTATTCACCAATCCACCCGATGTATCAAAGCCCTCTTTTAGCATCTACCTCGCGAACCTACATTTGAAAAAAACATGCGATATTGTCTCAGGTTCTTCACCACATAATACACAATCTTCTGTCACATTCATTCCTCTACGTCTCAGTCTATCCCTTGTTGCTATGCTGCCTCTCCGTATTCTCCACATGTTCAAGGAGATTTTGTGTACACATGATGACCATATACCTATCGTTAGATCATCTTTCGGATTTGTCTCCTTTAGCGTATCTACTGCATTTGCTAAAGATGGTCGGCTACCATTCCCCTTCCACTGAATTGTTCGGTTTGATATACAATCCACGCATTTGTTTATGTTTTCACGTTGTCGCAAGACCTCCCTCCACGTGGCCGAATCATTATAGCGTCTCGCGATATTATTCAAAACTTCTCCTTTGATGTACCTTTTGTTCATCCAATCCCCCAATATGCCCTCGTCCGTCCACAACCTGCATAGTTTGTCCACTGTTGCGGCCACTTGAGTAGTTTTAAAATCCTTTACCCCCATGCCACTTTCGGGCCGAGGTTTAATCATCATTGACCAAACGACTTCCTTTTGTATCTCCCATATGAACTTGTAGGCTAAGATTTTATTGTTTGGATTGTAACCTGCGGAACTGTACTAATTTGCATTAAATATCCAAATTTTTCTTGGAAGACCCAATCCACTAATTGTACTCTTCCCATATACGATAGTTTATTTTTGCTTCATCTTGTTAGAATGTCATTTAGATCCGATATCAAAGGATCACAATTCCTGTTTGAGATGGACTTTCCGGTGAGTGGTACTCCCAGGTATTTTAGCCGCAATTGTTTTTGCTGAAATTCTAATATCGCAGCTAGAGTCGCTTCATCTCTTACCCTCTTCGAGACAACTACTGAGTTCTTTTCCTTATATACCTCTTATTCATCCATGAATACCAAATTCCATCGCCATTCTACATGCTCTTTCGATACTGGCATCCGTTTGATTGAGTAGCCTTGAAATCTCGAACTCCCATTCCACCCTCCTGATCGGGTTGATCATCGTTACCTAATCAATTTCCTTTTGGTTTCGTCATATGAGTCAATAGACTATCTGAAATTGCATTTTCAGTATGAAAATCATTACTCAATTTAGTAAATAGTTCAGCATCATTTTTAGTCTTTATTTCCAATTCAGATTCATTTCGTGAGCTAGTTAATACCCTAGTTGTCTTGGATATATTCTGATTACTTGACATTTAATGACGAATCCAATATATCTTGGCTACAAATAAGGACTTCAACAACTTTAGTGTTTAGAGTACGTACTTCTAATTAACTTGTGAACCACACGTTCGTCAATATTAAAAGATAACTTAGATGCGACTGTTGACACTTGTATAGTTAAGATTTCTTTCGTCATATGTGCTACAATTGAATATTTTGCTTCATTAAATTCCCACCCCTTCAAAATATCGAAAGACGATTGTTTGGCTACCAATGAATCATTGAGATATATTTTTAGTTCATTTCTGTCATTTGAACCTCAAACATCCTCGTTTATAAATCTATCTAACTCTGCTTCATTATCCATTTTAGTATCGATATCGAATTCATTATTTTCACACCACTTTCATCTACACAATCGATAATGTCAAACAAAAATTATAATTTCTAATTATGCACTAAAAAATTATTTACTTGTTAGTAAAAACTGACCTCCTTTGCATTTCAGATTGTATTCATTGTTGCAGATTGAATGAACGTATTGACATATTTCGTCGACGATTATAATTTTTGTTTCCTTTCCGTATATCTTTGTCATGAAGTATTTTACCCTTGATAATTAGAACATATATAAATTCATCAATTAAAAACACAAATATATTATAATCACCCTTGATAATCACCATAACTATAAATATTTATAAAGAATGCGAAACTGACTTACTGTGTAAACCAAGTCACCAATTACTGTGTAAATGAATCATAATGCATAATAATGGTAAATGAATCATGATTTAAGGTCATATTGAATAGTTGAATGTGAATTAAAGAAAACCTAAAAATGAAATCTTGAATGGCTGGATTGGGGAGCTTTTTTCTTTAAATTAACTACCCTACTAAATTAATAGTAAATGAATCCCTTCGGAAAATAATAATACGTACGCAATCTTTTTTACGTTTTGTAGATTTGGCGGAGACTATAGAATACGACGTATATTGGCGTATTATAAATCTCATGCACACAAATTTCAACGTGACCGAATAATTGTCGATTGAAAGAGAAGAAGAAACACGTAAGTTAATCTAATCCTATTATCTAAAACCAAATTCAATCTATAAATTTCTGTATGAAATCCAAATCCCACAATGTAAATTCAAACTGAATTAGGTACATTACGCGCCTAACTACCATCTAGCTTAACCGAAAAGTTTCCTCTCATTTGTAAAATAAGAAAAATTCCAGAACACAATATTTCACCGGATTCTGACCGTTGTATCATTGATTTACGGTTTGAGCGTTTAACTCGTTCAGTCAGTCACCATCGGATGGACTGAAAAAATTCAAGTGGGAAAGAAAGACGATCGATTTGGAATTCTTGAAGCTTAAGTTTCAAATTTTATATTGAAACCGTATGGGATTGATTGCTGCTGACTTCACTCTCTTTGCAATTCAGACTCAATTGGGATGAATATGTGTCCATTTTTGTTTGTATAAGTTGCAGTGGAAATTAGACATGGCAGATAAATAAATAAATCATTAATTAATTAATTAATTAGGTTTAGCCGTTTAGGAATAATTAATAATTTTATATTAAGATTTTATTTTACCTTTTTAAGTTGTTAAACTTAGATAAATAAATGGCGGCTGTTAGTGTTCTGATGATCTTCTAGATTCTAGAAGTGCCAAAGAAATGTGAAATTGTAAAGTCAACAGATAGTTTGTATTTATACGACATGAACGTCAAAAAAACGAAATCCCCCCCCCCAACGAACCAGATCAGAAACACAGAAACGCGTGTACTTGCTTGGTCTTTGAAAAAAGTCAAAATATTGACTTTATGACTGTAAATAAAAAGGATGCTAAGGACAACCTAATAACCCAATCCACAACTTAAACCTGTCACAGAATCATATTCACATCCAAACCAAATAATTTATGGGCGGGTGTTTTACGCGAGTTGAGAGCGTCGAATCTCCGGGATCTTCTGCGGCCAAGAAGGATGACGCCAAGAGGAGAAGGAATGATCGAATATCATTGACAATCGATCTCGGCAACTCCAGCCCAATAACTCCGGCAGACCTTTCCTCGTCTCTCGTAGGATCCAATCTCCAAATGTTCACCATCGCAGAGGTTAGGAGCATGTGTCAGAATCGCACCAGCACCAACTACCTCGGCGAGGGTGGGTTCGGACCTGTCTATAAAGGGTTCATCGACGATAAGATTAAACCGGGATCGGGTCTGAAGGGTCAGGCCGTCGCCGTCAAATCGTTGGATCTAGAGGGCACGCAAGGTCACAAGGAATGGCTGGTGTGTATTTTAATTTAATTATAGATCACGCGTAAATTTTAATCAGCTTGTTATTTCATGATGACCTAACTGACCGTGTTATAAATTCTGATCGCAGACGGAAGTGATACTGCTTGGGCAGATGAGACACCCACATCTCGTGAGGCTCATCGGATACTGCTACGAGAATGAACACAGGATGCTTGTCTACGAGTACATGGCCAAAGGCAGCTTGGAGAATCATCTTTTCAGGAGTAAGTACTGTTGATTCATTATTTTCATTCAATTCATTGGTACGTGGTGCATCATCGACATCGATCTCATCTGAAATTCAATTTTTTGCAGGACGTCATAACACCTTACCTTGGAACAAAAGGATAAAGATTGCGATCGGAGCGGCCAAAGGTCTGGCATTCCTCCACCAAGAAGATCAACAAGTCATCTACCGAGATGTCAAATCTGCAAACATATTATTAGATAGCGTGAGTAGTTCAATTTCTTTCCAATCACTTATATTATAAATTACTATTTAACATTATATTTAAATTGACGATTTCGTATTTTAATTATTTCTCAGAACTACGAAGCCAAACTCTCCGACTTCGGGCTTGCCAAGGACGGTCCAGAAGGAGACGATACTCATGTTTCCACACGCGTCATGGGTACCGAAGGCTACGCGGCGCCGGAGTATATCATGACGGGACATCTCACACCCAAGAGCGACGTCTACAGCTTCGGAGTTGTTCTTTTAGAGCTTCTAACGGGAAGAAGACCTTTCGACGATAGCCGTCCGCCGAGAGAACAGAATCTTCTGGATTGGGCGAAATCTTCTTTGAACGATCCACGCCGACTCATGAAGATAATGGATCCCAATCTCGAGGGTCAATATCCGACCGAAGCTGTAAAGACGACGGCTAGTTTAGCTTACAAGTGCTTGAGCCACCTGCCCAAGCACCGACCCAACATGTGCGATATCGTTGAAATACTCCAACCACTCGAAAATCTAAAAGACACATTTGAGTTCAATGCGGCGGTGGAAAAAACGGCGTGTAGGAAAAAAGAGGTTACTCCCCGAGTGAAAATACCGATGGGAGAAAAAAGACCGGTAATCAAACTACCTGCCAATGCTCATCGAAAAAGAAGTAATTCTCCAAAATGCGCAAGTTACAGCGACACCTCTCTTTATAAGAAATCACCCAGACAACAACGTCCGAATAAATAGTTCAAAATGTGTATCGAATTCTTACTGCGTATTTGAACTTTGCAGTGTAAAAAAAATTGATATCTGTTAATGTACATATCGTTTTGTAAACAAAAATAAATCATCGAAACTCAAATTCGAACGATTTATTCTGACAACTGACAAGTAATATTTATTCAAAATTCCAAACTTGGAAATAGCCAAATGGATTTTGGAAAGAATTTTTCTGTTTAAATTGTTAATAAGACAATTGGTGGTTTGCAATTCTGGTCAACCATTGCTGTTGGATTTTAAAATTTAAATATTAATTAAGGATTATTAAACTTGCTTAATTTTCAATAATTTGACGTCTTCGTTTGTCTGCTGTTGTCAGTCTCTTAATTGCTTCTTCGAATGGGAATTCTATAAATATTTGCTGGTCAAAATGACAGATATATTTAGATAGCTTTTCATAATCTATATTCTCATTATCTGGTCGAATTCTAAGCTTCTGTAACAAGTTGGGTTGTTAGCCCTGTGATCAAATTCAACAGATTTTTCATAAAATCATAAACATTAGATCATTTATTTTCGACTGCAAGGAAGCTGAGGTACGGCTGAGGTCGAAGAGGATTGGAGCATCCACCGATCTCATCTTATTCATTTTATCAAAAAAATATATATTATTAAATAGATTAATATTAAAATTTATAAAAATTTATACATTTTAGCCTTTTAAAAGTAGGGGTGTGAATTGATCCTCAGGTTCGGGTGGTCCAGATTAACTAATATAATATAAATATTTAAATATATATTTTATAATGTATTATTAACTTAAAGGTTAAAAATAAATACACCAAAATTCTTTAAATAACCTTATATAAATTTTAACTAATTAACTCATTTTTAATTAAATATTTAACTTTGTTGTTAGTTTTCAATTATACTGTTTCAACTTTCAAGATGTTTTAAATATTATTGACTTAAAATACTATTTTTATTTTATGTTTATTGATTTTATAAAAAAAATTATTAACTATTTTTGTATATTTGTATCAAGACAGAAGAGTGAAGAATGAGGCTGTGATGGAGATTGCAATAGAAGTGATGTTTTATTCAATAGTATGCTTGTGTTTATATACACTTGTGAATATGAAAATCTGTTTTACATATAACAGATTTCAGTTACCTACTCAATTCCTTAATTAGTTACAATAATTTGTTGATTTTTTTAGTTAAAAAAAATCATATATTGGACCTGACTCAAACCCGGATTTTTTATGGGTCTAGATTGGTCCCGGGTCTAGACATTTACCTTCTGTACCCGATTCAGATCCGGGTCAACTTCATGGGTCCAGGGCCAAACTAGCCAGGTCAGACCCGACCCATTTACATTACCTATGAATCCATTATAAAGTATACCCGTACCCAATTGTTTTTTATCCGATTTTTTTGAGTTGAGTTCGAGCCAACCCGTCTGTCTCATGCCCTTTGTCACTTTATTCACTTATAATTAATAATGATATAAATTAAATAATAAAAATTAACATCCATGGATCAATGGACTATAATCCATGGACTTTAAATAGACTAGAATATGGTTTAATATTATTTGAATTTAATTGCAGATGTAGATTTAAAGGAAATGGTTGAATTCAAAATGGTAACCTCAAATGTAGATAATGTGATTGATGAACAAGTATAGGAGAATAATAATGTGGTGGATCTTGATTATTTTAGAAGAAGAAAAAGATAATTATATTGACGTTGATGAAAACTACATGTTATTATCTATTCAAATAGGTTCACGGGGATGAGAACCCGGTGAAAACTTTTAATCCTAATCCTTCATCTACATCCAACGATTATTAATTTAGTTCATTATATATATTTTTTGGGGGAAGATCCCAATGCACAATCTTTATTTTTGACATTATTCACTAAAAACATCCCTTTGTCCAATGTGTTTTGTCACCATTCACATCTACTTTTCTCACCTACTTTTCACCTACTTTACACTTTTACTTTTCCCCTTCTCTTTCACTCACGTTTCCTCCCCTTCCTTCATCCCCTTCTTAAACCCTATTTCCTCCCATTCCTTACCTCTAGTGTTTTCTTCCATTTCTATTCTTCTATATATTCTCTAAAAAAAATGGTCACCGGATCTTCTCTAATATCTGCTCGGGTTTGCTGTCCGTTTTTTTCCCCACTCTGTTTCATTTCTCA
This sequence comes from Zostera marina, assembly GCA_001185155.1. Taxonomy (NCBI): domain Eukaryota; kingdom Viridiplantae; phylum Streptophyta; class Magnoliopsida; order Alismatales; family Zosteraceae; genus Zostera; species Zostera marina. The sequence goes on from LFYR01001385.1 coordinate 8,470, forward strand.
TTTAGGTATTTTCATGAATTGGGTTTGCACTATTTTCTACATTCATCTTTAATCTCTTTCACAGTCAACAGTACATAATGCACTACATACAGTACATAGTGCACTGTTAATATTCGAAACTAACATTCGATCACGCATCGTACTAATTGCATAGGTGTAGTGAACAGTACTTTTATTGTACATAGTGCATTGTGCATAGTACATAGTGCATAGTACATAGTGCATAGTACGTGGTCCATATCACCATAGTTCAGTGCTCATTGTACATATTGCATTGCATAGTGCAAAGTGAATAGTGCATAATACATAGAACAGGGATGCGCGAACGGGGGGCATCCATCCTAAAAATCAGAGAGATTCATTTCCAATGATGATCAATATGCCAAAACAAAGATCGTGCTCTATCTCTGGAATGAAGGGACATGACAAACGTTCATGTCCAACGAAAGATCACATTTATCAACAAGAGTAAGAAGAATCCATAGAAATCACATGTAATTTGGATATTTTTCCTTGCAAATCTATGTAATTTATACATTATATTGAATGACAACTTGTTTTTCAAAGTTAAGCAAACAATATTAATACCCCAGGTTTTTGCATAAATTGTAATCATACAAACAAAACAACTATTCATAATACCCTAGTACAAAAACAAATATACAAAATTTTAAATATCAAAACATCTCAATCGTCAAACGTTGCCATCATACGTATTCCATCTAACAAAGACCACTTTGCTGCATTCAAATCTTTGTCTATTCCATATCCCACATGACCTAAAGCTAACGCCTCAATTGCCAACAATATTCACAAACCATTATCGTCATCTTTACATTTAACCTGTGTGAACCTCGGCTCAACTATCCTATGCCATTCCTTTTCTTCGAATTTGTCAAATCGTAATGTCAGATACGCATTCATCCAACCAGCCTACATATTGCAGCAAGTATTAACCACTAAAAGCAATGCATAAAAAATAACACAAAAAATTACTGATATTTGCATTTTTGTCAATACCACTCGAAGAAATTCACGATATTGCTTGGCTTCATTCTTCCTAGAGTTATAGTGCGTCATTGTGCAACCATCAAAATTTACTGCTAGAAGAAATGATGGACCGATAAACCACGATTATTGAAAATTATAACTCATTTAGATTATTGGAAAAGACTGAAAAAAACAAACCAAAAACTAGGGCAGACACACACCACATTTCAAAAATACACTTTTCTTAGATTGAAAAAAACTATTTTAGATAGGTTACTCAACTATCTGAACAATGCACCTAATCAAATTTCAAACTACAAAAGTGTGAAAAATACAATGGAATATGCAAATATAGATTACGATCTGTTTCATTAAAATACATTTAAATTTATGACTATACATTGGGGAAAAATAGGTGTACACATAAGAGTATAGAAGTATAAAAAAAGGACCAAATATTGTTAGACCCATAAACCAAGATTAGGGAAAAAATAAACTCGTTTATTAGTGGAAAACTCTTAAAAAAACATAAGAAACGCTGGGCAGAGACACCACAATAATCCTGGCAGATATGCTAGTCAATTACCAAAAAATTATTACCTAAAAATTTTACAATGCATAGTGCAAAAAATTTCCTTAAATCGTCTGTTACCAAAAAATAAGAGTAGAGAAGAAAAAAAAACAAATTACAGAGGAAATGCTAGTCCCATAAACCACGATTTTTTTTATAAAGTATGAAAAAGTCTAGAAACCCATAAACCATGGCAGAGCCACCACAATGAAAAACGAAAACTAATTTGCAATATTAAAAATTTTCGGGAAGAAAATGATATCACCTAGGCGTCAAGGAGGTAAAACTAAGACGAACGATTTATTGAATCCTTGAAAGGAAAGTATAAAAACTATTGGAAGAATCAAAAAAAAAATCGACAGATTGAAGAAGAACATAAAATGAAAACACAAGAGTAAAGAGTAAAGACTGGACTTTAGGAAACACACCGAAGATTGGGCAATGGAGACCTTGCCGGTGCCTTCCCGTTTCGATCACCACTTGTATTCGACATCCTGCTGTTGAAGATGATGCTAAATCGATCACCACTTGAAGACGACGAGAAGGAGTATGAGCAGAAAAACACGCCGCTGCCTAAAAACCAAGAGAGAAATAACAACGATGGGGAGGTGCTAGGGTTGGAGATTAGAAAACTTTAAGGAATATCTATTTCAACAACACCCTACCGTCCGCCGGTCAGTACGATGTACACTGTACTATCGCTGTCGGTGTGTCATAAACTGAGCATCAAGTATGCAATTTCACTCCAACGGTTACAATTCAAAGGCATTAAATGAATGGTTAGGATTTAGTTCGCACATAGGGGTTCTCATCGGAACTCTCTGGAACTCTCTGTATTTAAATAATAATTGTTAATAATCAGTTAAATTTTTATTTTGTTAAATTTTTAATTTCCCCAGAAGTCAGACCATGTATTTTGCATAGAATCTAGGTCCAACTTCCAAGGTAATCAATTAATTGTACATCATATACTATTCAATTTCATGTGTCTGTTTATTAAACAATGTAAAAACTTAATTTAATCAATTTTTTATACTTGTTTATTCAAACTCGTCTTAATTAGGACGGTCTGGTCTGGGTCCAAAAGGAAATTGTTTAGACCTAGATTCATAAAAGACCCAGGTCTGGGCCAAAAAATCAATCAATAATTAAATATACTATAAAATAATTAAATAACCTATAAAATATAAATGGTATATTTATATTTAACCATTAAGTTATTAAATATTATAAAATATATATTAAAATATTTATATTTAAACCTTAATTTACTAATATATTATAAAATATTTATCTAACATTTATAATATCCGAGTCCATCCGGGTTTGTGTCGGGTATGAGTTGGGCTCGGACCCATTTACTGCCCTAGTCTTATTTAAACTTAATTAAAGAGTAAATTTTCAAGATTACACGACCTTATAATTAAAACTACGATGGACCAGCCCGCCCCTTTGTACAGCAGCCTAAATGTAATCAATTTTACCACACTACATTTTTTTTAAAATTAAAATCACCTTATAATATATAAATTTTAAATCAAAAAAAGATTTGTGATCACATGCAATCCAACCCACACCTTCCGCATTGTTCCAGTCAATTGATCTTAAGATCGTTTGAACCTTCCCAACTTTTGGAAACTAACTCGATGTTTCATAAAACTATCTATGTTTCATCATTCTCGTGTAATGTGCTTTGGACAATGGGGAATGAAAAAATCCTGGCGTGTTTATCTTTTTCTTAAGAAAAACTTTTTCATCACTTTTCGATCCACTAAATGTAAGTGATTAATTATATCGGTTTTAATTTCAAAGGAAGTTTATATTTTAAAAGGTAAAACTTATCATTGATATGATCTTTTAAGTCATTCTATTGACAACTTTTTTAACTTTTATGCTTGTTTGTGAGTTTAAATTTTATCTTTAGTTGAATTTCAACCCACCATTAGTCTATATATTATAACTTTTCTTAATGCAAGATCTTACTGATTTTAAATTACAAAACAATCATACTGCCTAATAAAAACTAATATCAGACGGCTATACCCTTCTAGCCCATACTTCCGCAACACTCTCCATTCCACCATGCATCTCGTTGATAACTTGATGATGCGAATCTAGATGAGGAATCAATATGAAAAAAGAACCACGTGGAAGACAGACTAGACCGGATAGGCTAGGTGCCTCAGTGCCTGGGTTGAACCTAAAAGAAAAAACTCGTGATGATGGATTGAGCCATTGGTGGGCTGTTGGGAAAAGAAAGTTGTGTTCGAATTTTGTCCCTGTTGGACTAATTTTCTTGGAATTGAAATTTGAAAATTTTATTATGATATTGACAAATGACAACGTTCATTAAATACGCATTACGACAAGTCACCTTCCATGCTAAAGATTCTGGAGCTTTGCATGAGGAGGAAGAGCTGGCAAATGGTGCACTGTTCGATGATGAGGTTTTAATGCAAGCCACGTGAGATTCAAACTCGTACTTTGGTGTGTTTTAATTTCATCGATTTTTAAACCATTTTTTATTCTTTTTTTATTTATTTTTTTATACGGACGTTAAATCGCAACCGTATATTTCGTATTTCTAGTCAATCTAAACCTTAATTCGGCTAATTATTTAATAATCCAATAAATTGGCCGATTGATGGATGAATGATGATAGAAATCGCGACACGACATGACACGAGTATTTGTAATGTGCAGTTGACGAATTGAAGACAAATGAACTGACATGAAAAGATCTGATTAGATGGCATGGACGACTCATTTGTCTTTTCTGAAAAACTGAAACATATTCAACTCATTGAAAAATAAGAAATAGCATTTAAGAACATTAAACCTAAAAATAAATAAATCTGTTTCTGTTCCAATTTTAGGATTAATTATAGTGAATTTGACTTTGACTGGAAAGTACAAAGTATTCAGTTTCCGTGTCCACAAGTAACGCCTTTTCAACGACGACGTTCATATCTGGATCCAAAATGCTGACGTGTATCGCGTGCACGAAGCAGATCGCTGCCGGCGCCGGAAATGGTGCTGGCGGTGAATCTTCTCTCCACGATTCCGAGACCGATGACCCCAACGACACTCCTAACACCGGACACGCAGTCAAAACCCTCACTTCCCAGGCCGGTTTCTCTTTCTCTCTCCCTCCTCTCATTTTTTTCCCCGTTTTCCCTATCGAATGTGGGAACTGACGTTGTAACAGTGGAACTGCGTTTACGTTTCTCCAATACAGATCAAAGACATGGCGTTAAAGGCATCAGGGGCGTACCGGCATTGCGGCAGTAAGCCATGCTCGGGATCGACGGGTCATCACCATCGTAGCCACCGATATGTCGAGTCGGAAAAGTTCCATTACTCTTACCGACGAGCGGGAGAGGCGAACAGCTCCAGTTCAACTCCCAGAGTGATTTGTTTCGGTGATATCAGGTCTGGAAGAGGATTGTCTAGTGCAGAAGGGACACCATCGATGAGTGGGAGGACGGATGGTGGTGGTAGTTGTGGTGGATTAGGGGTTTTCCTGCCAGATGAGGAGGTCCCTAAAGAATGGGTCGCACAGGTAGAGCCTGGTGTTCTTATCACATTCTTCTCCTTGTCCGGAGGGGGGAATGACCTTAAGAGGATCCGATTCAGGTATGTAAAATCTTTTTCTTCTTCAGGTTTTTGACGGTACGAAAAAAAACATGAATTTTGATGGTATAAATGACAGCCGGGAGATGTTCAATAAATGGCAAGCACAGAGATGGTGGGAGGAGAATGCCGACAAGGTTATGGAGCTCTACAATGTTCAAAGATTAAATCGCCAAGCCCTGCCAGTTCCCACACCACTAAGATCAGAGGAGGTGGTATAAAAAACCTCAAAATTCTCTTATTGTTAATTTGATTCATTCCACAAGAGAATGTAAACTTCGATTCTTTGCTATCAGGCATTATCCATCCAAAATTCCCGCCTGGCTCCCACTCCGAATCTGTCAAGCACAAGCGGCGGTGCAAAGACAGAAACCTCTTCAATGGATGCTTCTGCGAGGACCACAAGCTCCTCTCACGACGAGCTATCTGTCAGCAATGCCAGTGATCAGGAAACGGAGTGGGTTGAGCAGGACGAACCTGGTGTTTACATAACAATCAGAGCACTCCCTGGAGGGGCGAAGGAGCTCCGGCGAGTCAGATTCAAGTAAAAACACCATCAATCAATGAATCGCATATTGCAGCATTTCATAGATACATGTTACCATAATTTCTTCTTTTTTCTTGCTTTCTCAGCCGAGAGAGATTTGGAGAGATGCACGCACGACTTTGGTGGGAGGAGAATCGAGCGAGGATACATGAGCAGTATCTCTAGAGAACAAAGAAGAAGAGATGATGCAAATGCAATGCAACGGAATCAAATCTGATATTCAGATCATAATCACTGTCAGTCATAATATATGAAATCTACAATATACTCTTTTGAATTCTTTTAGCTGTCGTTCTTTATCTGTCCTTAACTTGATTGATTATATCTCATATGTTAGTTATTATCTCCGTGAATCAAACATGAATGCATTTTTTTTAATTTAACTTGATGACAATAATTATTAATACACCTTCATTGTATCCGAGATCTTTTGCTGCCGCTGCTGCACGAAGGGCATTTGTAATGCTTTATGTGTTGGGCTTTGGCTGGTGTTATCTTCACACATTTCCCATGAAACCATCTCTCACAGATGTCACAGCAGATCCAGAATTCATCGGTGGCGTAGTTATGCCCACATGCCCCACACAACGCGTCCGCATGTTCGTCTATTTCTTCTTCTTCCTCGGAGTCTTCCTTGGGCTGCACCTGTACCATCTTTGAGTAGTACCTTGGTTGGACCATATCTACATGCTGTGGCTAAATGCAGAAGATTTAGTTTATGCTGTGGTAAACAGAGTGAAATATGAAATCCAAAAGATCGAGTACCAATTTTGTGTTCGTCTTGGAATTACTAATGATGTGGTTTCCGTTTCGCACTGGAGATCTCTTGATATGCTGCCTTTTTCCATTGATGGTTTCAAAAATGGTTGGAAGTTCATTTATCATGCCGTATAATCGTTTCCTGGAAAGAACAAATAGAAATTTAAAAATGGTCGGAGGTTGACTTGAGTGAGATTCTTTGCTGTTTGTGGCATTTGCATTAGTCATGGCAATTTGAAAACTACAACTGTTTCTCAGTTGTTGCAAATCAATGAATCAAGAGACGAAAACACACAAAGATATATAGTAGTAATGCGATCGCAACAAAGGAAAATCAATGAAGAGAGAAATCACCTGTCATTTTTATCGAATCCAAATCTAGCACCAAAGTAGTAGGCTACTGCAAGTAACCATGAATCACTATGGAGAGCTACAAGAGATAACCAATCTCTTTCTTGCATTCCATCCCTCGCAAAGTTTATACCCAATGCAGGTTCGGGAAGCTCAGGTGGAACCTCTTCTGCTGGAAAATTGACTTCCCACTGTTGATTAGGGAATCCGTAGAGGCACAAATTTTCCTTTGCTGCACATATTTCGACATTTATTCTCTCAATCAAAATTGACAAAACAATCATCAATTCATCATATTTTTAAATAAGCTAAAATCACAAACATCGTCGAGTGCCTAACAAACATCAACAAAACAAAACTCTGAACCAAAAGAAAATCAAGAAACACACCGAAACAAGCGTTTCGCAAATTATCCGACACTTTTATGAAGGATTTAGATATTTAAAAAAAAAACAGAAACCCTAACCTGGATCGCACTGCTTGAAGAAATCTTCAACATCTGCAACGGCACCGCGGAAAACTAAAGTTAAAAAAAAATCTTACGATATCAAGAAGGTAATGGAAGAGGTCGAGAAGAATAGTACCTACTGTGAGGGCTTTGATCATTCCGGCCCTCCGTCCCTTGAAGTCACGGTATACATCTTCGACGGTGCTCGGGTTGTATTTGTACGTTGCCGATCCCATCCCTTGTATCGAAGTTAATAAAATTGTTCGTCGATAAGGAGAGGGAGAGAAGTTAGAGGACTGAAGGAGAAAAAAAGTGTAAATAATGATTTAATCACATTTTTATGACATGTCATCAATCATCATAATAATAAATTGGGTTATTTCTGAAAATCCCAACTTTCACTGTTAATCCTAAAATAACTTCTTATTTTTGGAAGTACGGTATTTAGGATAGTTTTCTAATCAATTGATGCAAATAATGTACAAAATTGACTATAATATTTTTTTTTTTGATTCAAAAATTAATGTTGAGAGTGGGATTTGAACCCACGCCCTTTCGGACCAGAACCTTAATCTGGCGCCTTAGACCAACTCGGCCATCTCAACTTTTTTATAATTTGTTTTTTCAATCAAAAATTATATATAATTATGTTTGACTGGATTTTAATTTTCAAATCTTTAAAATGATAGTGGGTTAGTGCTCGGTCACTCGGTGGGTGTCTTTTTTCGTATGAGAGGCGATTAGCTTGGCAACCTAAAGGTTCCATTGTACGCGTGATCATCCGGAAAAAACCCACAATCAACCGGATGTGAGTAAAGGAAGCCTCATACATATAGAGGTTCAAACCCAATCTACCACTTCAATTCAAAGAAATGGACAAGCTCTACTATTGTTTTTCTTTCTTTAATCAAAGTATTTTAAAATTGTAAAAACTCTGTGTTGTTATAAATTCAATTTACTTTCATCAAAAAAAACAAAAAAGAAAAAAAAAAGATAAGAAAGGAGGATGAAGGATTTAGAATACACGTTTTACTTCTCCGAATTTAATAAAAATCGGAACTGACTCCTGTTTGTTAAAAAGTCGTTGTCTGTCCAGAAATTCATTTTTCCCATTCCATTTGTTTATCAAGGACGAAGACAATTAGCAAACTCAGTTAAAAAATACAACTTATTGATTATCTGAGTGTTTCATTTCTTCTAAAAAAGAACAAAGGGATTTTGTTGTGGGAAACAGAGAGGTTTAATTTAGTATGACAAAGCAGATAATATTTATATCTATATATAGCTCACAAGTTCACAATCTACATAAATTTTAAAACTAACGAGTTTCAATCATTAATAAAAATGCCAAAATGGACAACCTTCTTTAATCATTCTTCCTTGAGTTGATGGCTAAATAAAAGCAGGACAAAACCTGATAATTACTTACAAATTGGTAAGGGATAATTAACATTTTCAATCACCAAGTTGTACTCGATGGATCGAAATCATCATCATTTTCTTCTTCTTCTTCTTCTTCTTCTTCTTCTTCTCTAGGGTTATTCCCTAGATACTTTTGTGCTTTTCTGTGAAACATGTTGAACTAAGAAAAGCTGGATTGTCCTCCAATAACGGTCACCACCTGATAACCATGTATCCATGTGCATCCCTTCCGGAAAATCAACAAAAAGACAACGTTCATTGTATTCTACAGCTTTATTGTGCAACATCTTCATGTGGGAAGGAGGAATCATTTCATCTCGCAATCCAGATAGGAATAGAATGGGCTGCTTGATCTGCAACAAACCAAGTAGCCAGCAATAGAAACTTTAGGTTAAGGCTAGGGATCCAATACAGGAAAAATACAGATTAATATATATATTTTCCAATCCACTCAAGAAGGAAGAAAACTACTTGTGAATCTGAATCATTTTTATCATTCCAAGCATTCAACTATATTTCTACCTACCATCCCATCATTCATTACATGATGCAATATTCATCTCAAAATATTATATCAGAAGGAAGACATAATATCTATAAAGTTGATACTGGCAAAAATCATATCAGATTTTTGCAAAAAAAAGAATCATGTCAGATTACCCAACAATAAACATGACACTCATATCTATGCTGCAAAAATTACCAAAAAAAACTTCAAAAGAGATGTTTAAAATCCATAATAAAATTCAAAAAACATTATATTAGACTTCAAAGATCGAAGAAACATATATATAACGATTATATTTTAACCATGTTAAATTAATTTTATATCCACTACATTTTAACTTTTTTCGTGGTATATTATTAAGTAAATAACTAAGGAGTAAGGACACATTATAACTGATAACATGAAGTGTGTGATGACTCCATATGCATATAATAGTATCGTGTTGTTCTGTATTTACAAATGCAACAACTAATCCCGAAACTATTATTAATAATGTATGAAATATTAGCCATAACCCAACCCTTTTGAATGTACCATGCCAAATGTGTATTATGACTAGATCTCATGTTTTGCTTTGTTTTGTCATCTAGATAGATAGTCATTGAGATCCCGTTTATATGATGAATGTGTTTTATATGTTTGAAGGCTAATGAAACTTATAATTTAACCCTTTAAGTTTTGACAACTAGTGTCGGTTGCTGGCTAATGAATTTTGATCTTTAGTTCGATTTATTTGATTTATTGAATTGACCTTGGTAGGAATGTTTTATTTTCATTTAACATAATGTGGTTTTAATCTCATTGTTTTGTTTCTCTTTTTGAACTGTTCAGTCTTAAGTGTGGGTGCATTTTAATGGTATTGTTTAGACTTTAGATATTTGGTGAGTTATTATTTATACATGAACTATTTGGGATCTTTGTTTTGTGTTTTAGTCCTATTTTTGGTTGTTCAAACTACAAACCACTTTGGTTTTATAAAGACTGATATCTAATCAGTAGCCACTGATAGCATATGCTATTTGCATTTAATTGCCTGATATGCTATCAGCAGTACCGCTAATCCTAGTTAAAATAGCACACATTAGCGTGTGCTACGCATTATGAGATGCCATACTGCTAAACCAATATGGCCATATGGGTATATGGATACCAATACATCAACAGCAAGAAAAAAAATGTAGATTCAGTCATTCAGATATCAAGAAGTGAAACTCACCTTCCCAATAATATCAAAGGTGTTCCACGGTGAACGCACAAGATAATTTAGAATCTTAGGGGTTTTTGATGTGGATGCACTTCCACCTATAAAAAAACTCAGGAAGGGAAGTAGCACCCCAGCCATGTCAAGAATAGAAGTAAAAGTGTTCTCCAATATCAAAGCAGATATCTGCAAACAAGGCATTCATAGATTCATTCTTAAAATAATGTTATTCAGCAGAATGTATTTAAAAAATATAAGCATTAAAGAAAAATAAGCAAGCAGAAATGCATATACATATATATGCAAAATGAGATATCTTGAAAAAGATACATAATAATTATAATATTCAGTTAAACAATAAGAAATTTTTTATGATCACAATATTTCAACCATTAAATGGGCAAATCATATTAAGTAAATTTTTAATTATTTTATGCAATAAGATCTAGTGGGAATCCACTAAAATGATTAGTCTTAAAAACTGTAGGATATATGTTAGGCGGTTCCTAAACTTGTTTCAATGTCTTAATAATCATGTGAAGGTGTGATTGTTTTTAAAAGAAAAACTAAGATGACCTATAAATATATCAACTAACAGACTAAGTAAATGCCATACCTTATCTGGATTGTTCTTCGCAAGAACTGATCCAACGGCACCACCAAGAGATCTACCAAAAACAATAATTCTAGATGTGTCGATGTCAGTTCTTTGATTCAGGTGGTCCAATGCTGCCTGATCCAAATAACAGATAAATGTATTATCAATCTATTTTCAGACAATTAAAAGATAACTTACACTGCTGATTGGGAAAAAACATACAAAAAATCAGCAAACCTGTGCATCCTTTATGATACCATGTTGTGATGGCGAGCCATCACTTTCTCCATATCTGTCGTGGAAATCCATAAATAAATAATCATATTATTTTAAAATAATGTTTAAGAGTCCTTTACAAACTGAGAGCATTATACCCTCTATAAGATAGCATAAAGACATTGCAGTCTAGTTTCTGCAGCATTATGCGAACAACTTCAAGACGGTGAGCAATATCTACATAACATGATAAAGGTATCCACAAGAAGAGCAATTCATGGTCTATATTCTGTAATAACATAATACCAAGTACAAGCAGGGCAGCATAATTCAAGGATACTTCCAGCATTTTCTTGGAAAAAAAGTATAGTTGGACCTGTAAGACAATGACAATTTTTCTTTTGTTAAAATCAATGAAAATCCGCAAGCAGTATTTTCATTAAGAATGAATTTATTTGGAAATAAAGTTTAAATCATTGAATCCTTGATTCTATCAATGAAATTCTTTATGTTTCAATTTGTTCCAAAATATGCAGTTAGGGAAATAGATTCCTGATTCCCCTCTTGCAAATTACAAAATCTAAACACTGGGATATGAATTCATGGACTAGCAGATGATATACGATGATATTTATGTAAATCTCCTTGTTGAACACAAATACGGTGATATTCATTTTCCTCAATCATCATTGCTTACAATAATTTCACCATATTGGAAATTTAGATATGGAGGCACTCTGAAGTTGAATCACGTTTTGTTAAATAATTCGGGCCAACTGAACATCGAGATGATTTTTATAGAATTAACATTCCAAACCGAAGAATCACGTTTTGTTAGAGAATAGGAGACACGAGATGTGAAAAGGGATCGAGTCAAACAACGATAACTAACCTCTGCAATCGGGAAAGATCTTAATGAACCAAGAATGAAGACGGATTCCATCGGAGGATCTGAGCCAAACATCCTCATATGCGAGACGAAGACGTGCAGGAGTGATGGGGTAAGACTTGGAAAGCCCCGGAAGAACTGGAACGTAGACGAGTTTCTCCTGGAAAGCCACTAGAAGTGCTATCCCTGCCACGAAAATCCCACCGACTCCGTACGCCAACACATTGAAGAACGACGTCATATCGAGCGACAGTACAGTTCTCTTGTTCCGATCTGAAGCCTGGAGGAGGAGACGGGAGTGCTGTTGGTCTTCGTCCTCTGTTGACTCACGAGTCACGATACTGGAAAGTGGAAACATCTAATTGGGTAAACGGTTTGGGAATAGATCCGTTTATGTTAAACGGATCATTTTTCTAATTAGATTTCCACACGTGCCATGTATGAAGTTGGAGAAATGTGCAGTTGCCATGTGCATTCTCATTTCTCAAAGTTGAGTAGCTCGAAAGCAGAGAGCATTAGAACAAGATACTTTTATAATTAATTAATGATTTAATAGCCATAATTTATTTTGTTAAACGGATAATTTATTAACACTAGCTCCTAGGATTCTTCTTAGAGTGTCAATGTTCGATCTGTAGTTGGCCTTGAAGAAACATAGCAAGTCATCTGCGACAGATCTTACGCCCCCCATAATGTAACCATTGAGCTCTCTGGCCTTTTTAATTTCGCATAGTGTAAAGACAGACAAAATGACAAAACCTCCATAAACAACTTGATGAGTTCGAAGTGTAACGTTGCAACAAAAATTCGATATTCGACGAACTATTCGGTTCGTGTTCGGTTCCTTGAAATAAATTCGTTTAATTAAACGAACCAAACTCAAACCTTAATTGAGGTTTGAACGGTTCATTTTGTTTAACATTTTTATTATATTTTATTATTTTATATTTATATTATATAATTTTTTATTATAAATTTATATTATATATTTCATAACTTATGTATATTTTCATTAATATAGTATATTAATGAAAAAGATGACTTATGTATGGTTTTTAATCAACAAGAAGAAAAGATGACTAACGATTGATTCAACAAAAGAAAATAGATTATAAACAATGTTTTTTTATTGTTTATTTTTTGTTAAGATGGTTAGATGGATATGTTTATTTTTAAAATGATTTAAAAAAAGTTCAGTATTCGACGAATTATTCGGTTCGAATTCGAGTTCGGTTAAGTTTGGTTATTAAACGAACCGAATTCAAACCCAAAAGTGGATTCGTTTATTTAAAGTATTCGGTTCGGTAAGTTCGAGTTGCAACGATATCGAAATGTAATCCATAATTAGTTGAGTGCAAAACCCTATACCTCTCAATGTGTTCTTCAATAACATCTCAATTGACTGAATCAATAGATCACATGCATAATAACATATAATAATCAATAATTCACACTCAATCAAGTTTACAATCATTCTGCTCTCTCTTTACTGTGATTTCTAATAAAGAGTAAAAAAATCTCGTTCACTATGTAAGTATACTTATAAAATTTCTACGAACCTCTGAATTTATGGGCTTGATAGGTTTTCTGTCCAAGATAGTTATGACTATATTTACGAAATAATTAATGATTAAATATCGTTTTAGATTGGAACATAGTTTAATTTGTGCTAATTCTTATGTTCTTTATAAGTTATATTAGGATGGATTTTTAATAATTAGTTTTTAATATTACTGAATGTCTGAATGTATCAATTAAAATCGTGTGAATTTTAAAATTCAGATTTTAAGAATTAAAGTCAATTTTTACAATAATGGTGAATATAATAAGTTTTTATTAAATTCAGATTGTAAGAAAAAAGAAAGCAAAGAATGTTGCTTATATAATTAGACAGTCTATTAGAAGACCTATCGAAGGTCGTTGAGAAATTTTTTTCCAGAGAAATATATTTGTCTGGATCAAGAATGAATGAATGTAGTTTATCTAGATCATTAAGGTTAAGAAGACTAAAGAACATGTTGATAAAATGAAAATATTAATGGTAAGTATTATTTAATCATTAAAGTATTAATGGGCAACTGGACAATTAAATATGAAGGAGGTGCATGAACCTAAGAACAAGTAGTAATAGAACAATTGTCCATCCCAAAATTTCCCCATTTGAGGTGCAGACACCAAGAAGAACATTAAATAGGCAACTTTACTTTGGGAGGTTTAATTAAAGCTTCAACCTTTTGTATGAATAACGTCAATAAAGATTAAAAGACTCTTTTTCATGGTCCGAAAAAGAAAAGAAACAGGATGCAGTCATGCAGTGATTTATGCACCATGTAGATTGTAGAGTGAGATTGTGAGAAATCCTCAGGATATATGGGTGTTTTGTTGAGAATACAGACAGAGTGAAGATGTAAACTGCAAAATTTCCAAAACAGGAAAATCTAGTAAAGATGATGGTTGGGAGAGAAGACGGCGGCTGCCTGTCACAGCGTCAATACAACGAGAGAGAGAGAGAAAGAGAGAGACCGGCATCTGCAGGGAATAAATAAATAGGGCATCGACAATAAAGAAGAGTTTGAAGGTTGTTATTTGGGGAGCGAGAGATGGGAGGAATGGTGTTGGGTTTTCTCATCTTCTTTTCTTAAAATAAACGTGTATGGAAAGAAATGAGTGTTTTTGGTAGATAGTATATTTGTTGGGAGTGGAAGGGAGGAGGAGGAGGAAGAAGAGGGAAAAGGAAAGCTAAGAAGTTTAGGAGCAAGAGGTTCGAAGAAGAGCAACATGTTCCCTTCTCCTAAATAGGTCCCCCCATTTTCCGACACGATCTCTCTCTATATAATATATATATATTTGAACATTTTGACACTTGGATTTGCTTCCCGTTCGTTTATCGGTGGATTTTATCGTTTCGTTCTTCCTTGGGTTTCCGGTGATTTATTTTTTTGGATATTGTTTGCTGTATTGTTGTTGGTTTAGCTCTGCAGCTGCTTCTCTCTAAAACTCGTTTCTTGATTTTTTTTTTCTGACTCGATCTTTTACACTGTGCTTGCATCTCTGTATTGGGTTTTTGTCATTCTTTTCTGTGAGATGATGATTTCATCTTATTATCTGGTTCTTGCCCCTTTTCTTAACCAAGGCTCGTCTCTTTCTGTCTTCTCATCTTGTAGAAATGTTTAATTTATTTCTTCTAACGATCTGTGTATTTTTTCTTATTCTTGATTTAGAATCAGTGTGACTGTTTGAAAGCTACAGAGGAGGAATCTAGAGGGAGTTTGAAAAGAATCCAGAAATCAAATAAGGTTTCTCTCAGAGTCTCAGGAATCGAAGGTGTGTGTGCATCGAAAACTTTGAGAAACAAAATGCAAAATATTATTATGAAAGTCTCAATTTCAGAACAAACTTCTGTATATTCAACACCTAATGGTGTTGCTATTTGCCTTTGCCCACCATGGTGGAATTCAAGTAGATCACATGTTCCACGATCTTCAAATTCCAGAAACTTGAGCGTCAATCTTGTCTCCTCGACACAGGCTTCTCTTCAGAAGAATCAACCAGGTTGTCAATTTCAAGATCAAGAATCCTCTTCCACACAGTCTACTGGACAGTCACACCAAGAATCTGCGAACATGGGTGCCGGTAAGCATTGCATTTTTTTCAAACTGTTGGCATTTGTTGTTGTTTCAGAAATATAAATGTATTAGAAAATGCAATTCCTTTCTACCGTTGATTTGTTCAACACCTTACTTAGGTCATGCCGATTCTGAAGGGAAAAGAGTTATTGATGGTCATCATCATCAAGGGAATTCTGAAATTCTCTACCCAACCCAGAAGTTTGATTACAGCCAATCCATTGTAAGTTTAGCACCTATCTCATTCATGAAACAAGTTTGATTAATTTACACTTTATGGTTTATATGATGTGACCAAACCCCAACTCTATGTTCTTGCAGACTTGTTTTCCATATCCTTATGCAGATCCCTACTTGGGAGGGTTAGTGACTGCTTATGGGCCGCCAACAATCGTAAGTCAATCAAGCATTTTTCCGAGATTTTTCCTTTCGATATTTTCTGAAATTTTGATGATGTCTGAGTGCAAAAACTAAAAACACGCCAGATGCATCCTCAAATGATGGGCAATGTCGCTGCACATTCCACTAGAGTCCCATTGCCTACGGAAGTGACGGAGGATGAACCGATATATGTCAATGCAAAGCAATATAATGCAATCCTTAGAAGAAGGCAAGTGCGTGCTAAGCTAGAGGCACAACAGAAGCTTATCAAAGGTCGCAAGGTGTGTGTGTGTTTGTTTGTGGAATTTCAAAACAAAAGCATGTTTCTTCATCTTGCTCCAAATCTTGACCGGATCATGTATTATCTCTATCTGCAGCCTTATCTCCACGAGTCTCGTCATCTTCATGCAATGAAAAGAGTGAGAGGCTCAGGTGGGAGGTTCCTCAACACAAAGCAGTTGCAGCAGTCTGCTTCTTCTGCTGCTCCGAGTGAGATCAGCAAGCTTTCTCATCCAGCCATGCTTCAGCTGGGCGGAGGTTGGAGTGTATCGGAAGCGGATGCTCTCCAATCGGAGAATGGAAATGCTATAGCTTCCTCACTTTCCAGTTCTGAGGTCACAAGCATTTCAAACTGTGGGGATATGATGCAAATGGCTGATGTGGTCCGGTTCTCTGATCTCCGGCCACCCGTTATGAGTGATCACCGATTATAACTTGCGATCATTGTTTGTTGTTGGTGTCGTTTTGGGGCAATTCATCCTTGGCTTTTCTGAAGATTAGAAGATTTGTTTTTTAGTATGGACGTGATTATAAACTATAAATTCTAGGATTTGGAACATTTCAAATGTTCACTAAGTTTGTGTATGCTCTGCTTCTCTCTTTTATTTCTGAATTTTATGAACCGTGCTTTAATTGTTCTTTCGTCATAATGTTGTAGTTGTATCAAATTTTTAACTTGTTTACTGCTTCTTTTTCATCTCATTTCATTTTCACATATGAATATGTGATCGATCATTCATCTGGTAAGAACACAAATGGAAATGGTAACAACAAATATTTTTCTTCCCTCCAAGTTTCTTATCTGTGTTGGAATTTCTGTTATGCATATTGTTTCTGGAAATTTTCTTGAGTTTTCAAAAAGAAAACCTTTTTTTTCGTCATCGAATTCTTTTTTGGGGGAAATAAAAAAGTGAGATAGATTAATCGTGAATTTTCCATTGCAGAATTAAGTTTTAACTCAATGTATAGCAGAATAGTGAATTTGCTAACAGAAAATGGATTGATTCGATTGACATTAACTGGTATAAAATTTAATTAACAGTTTTGAGCTATTATAATAAAAACCTCACCTTTGAATAATATAATTTGATTCATTCCACCAAATAGATTATAGATACCATGTAAACCAAATGAGTTGTTAAATTGTTCTGTTTGGGAATTGGGACTATCACTCACCCCTTTTCCATGATAATCAGGTTTGTATGGAGGTAATTGCATTGACAAATATCTAAGACTTGATAGTGTTGGGATTAAGAGTTGGTGTTGCAGTGGGAGCTATTGAGGGATTGTAAAGTTCAATTTATATGGTCAGGTAGATTGTCATGTGGAATATTGTAATATTATTTGTCTAAATTCATCATTTAGATTTTTTGACTTACCATTAATGAATTTAGCATGTGATTGGTCATGGTAAGAACATAAATGAGACTTTCTGACCTTGACATTGCTAAATACCAAGAATTAACCTAAGAATTCATGATATATAGAAATAAATATAGATTTAGAAATAGAATACAGATTGGGAATACGTTTCTATTTTAAGATTATCATCTTCAAACTTTAGGAAACCAAAATATTAGTAGCAATAACTTGAACATAAATCAAGAAAAATTAATGATGACATGGTGAATGAAGCTTATACACAGAATTCAGTAAATAAAATATCAAATAAAAATTCTCAGACTGAAACTGACTCATTTCATTAACTATTTTCAAAACAGAGAGAAATCATTTCATAAACTTGGGAATATTATGAAGAAATTTGTCCATTCAAAAGAGAGAGAGAATCATTTCAAACCGATTTAGATAATATATTTAGAATTCAGAGATAAGAAATTCCGTGTGACTCCGTCTCTCTGTCTTGGAACTTTTTTATAGAAGAAACCCAGAAAGAGTGCTCAAATGAACAATCTAAAAACAGTTGTTTGATTTAAAAATCCAATAATAAATCAACACACCCTCACAAGTCACAACATAAAATGTTATTATTGTCTAAATGACAATTCATAAATACTTTAATAATTCTAATTTAGTA
The DNA here is from genome assembly GCA_001185155.1 of Zostera marina. NCBI lineage: Eukaryota > Viridiplantae > Streptophyta > Magnoliopsida > Alismatales > Zosteraceae > Zostera > Zostera marina. The sequence continues at coordinate 26,924 of LFYR01001385.1, forward strand.
CGGCAGTATGCAAATCTGCAATCATTTAACCCATAATACATTAATACCAAGTTATATTTTTATCATTCTACATTTCTACTACATATCAACCTCATGATGTGACAGCTATCTATATCTTCAACCTTTCTAAAGCGTTTACGCAATGGAGATCAATGGTTTCAAGCTAAAAGGAAAATGAACGTGGTAAAAAAAATCTTTTAACCTCTATTTATTTTATTTTAATTTCAAACAAGTTAAGTAAGCTTGATTTGGACTTGCTTGACAGGTGTATCCAGCTTGGAGCCTAAACAAACCAAGATTTGCATCACTAAATGGATAGAATATGTTTTTCATATGATTTATACAAATTAACAGAACAAACAATCAATCAAACACGAGTTCCACCTATCACAAATTAAACACACTTGATTACTTGAGTTCATTTGAACTGCAGTTTTTAATTGTAGAATGATTGAATGTCAAATTCATCTTTCCAAGTCCACGACACCTTTCGTCTCTTGACCCGTAACAACAAAGCTCTGCGATTCTCCAACTTTGTACCTCTGCGACTCCAAATCCGACGGATTTTGCAGTGGGGTGTATTCTAATTCCAACGATGCGTAGGAGTGCTTTCTGGACAGAAACAGGTAGATCGCCATGACTAAGACCATGAATCCTGCAAGGTACCAGCTGAACTCGATGTTGACAAGCGACTTTGCCCGGTGCAGATCCTCTTCTTCGTGACATCTGACCACTAGATGACCCTCTTCCATGTTCATAAAACAACCCTTGGGAATGAACTTGGGTGTCCACAGCATAATCCCCATGACAAAAAGCCACACTCCCTGGAACATAATACTCGACGATCTCGCGAACCCAACCACAAAACTCCGACGATACTCGATACCCAAAATAGTGGTTACAAGAGACACACCGATGATGAGTTGGAGCAACCAGTGGTACTGACCCTCCACGCCCATGTGGTCCGTGGAGTGGAGATGGAACATGAGAAGTTGCTGCGAGAAGGCCGCCGCCGCAAGGAGTAGAGCCATTGATGTGTTAGGCTTGGGGTTTGGGCTCTTGGCAGTTGTGGCCTGAAACTGATACTTGTCAAGGAGGAGGGCAAATACAGCGTAGAGGAGAAATGTGAGGGAGATAGAAGCATGTTCGAAGTTGTGGAGATGGTAGGATGGGATAGACCAGTCGGAAGGATCAAAAGGTTGGTGATTTGCCGGACCTATGAACAGCTCCATGGCTATTGAACCGCAACTTCCAGCCATGATGAGGTAAAGCTCGAGATAACGGGTAAAGCTTGATGGGAACCATGGGAGGGATACGTAGGTGGTTGTATTTTGGAAGTAGAAATTGATATGATTGATCAGGTGCCACAATCCTATGGCAAAGAATCCAAGTCCAGGACCTATATGGCCGACCATGGATCCCATTCCTTCAGGCTTCAACCAATCGATTAATTAAGACTGCAGGTTTGGCACTTGTTGCCGTTGTGGGGGACTTGGAGAGTTGAAGAGGAATCCGAAGAGATGAGTTTTTGATGATGCTTGAGAAAAATCGCGCGAGTTCTAGTGATTTATATATAGTACAAAAACAAACTTGTGACCGAAGAAAATCAAATTAAATACAAGTTGGAATCTTGGATTTGGATTAGAATATGTTCACATGTTTCATATTTGGATTAGTTGTCAGTTGGTTTTTTACTTTGTTAATTGTTTGTTTTTGCCATTCAATTTTAATCATCTTTCATTCATTCATTCATTTGATTTATTAATTACTTTGTAAAGAAGCTTCCAAAATTGTTATTCAGTGTATTAAATTAAATATAATTACAGTCTGCTGCAAAAGATTTCACCTTAATTATTCGGTGTTCTTCGTGTAATTAATGGAGCGCGCATGATGATCCAAAGTCGGTAAAAGACCTGACCATCGATCAACTTGATTTTAAAGAAGGTCGAAGTGGATTGGGAATTGGATTCAACAACATGATTGATGGAATGTTGGGCGAATGCTGATGTAATGTATTCCGTCATTTACAATATCAAAGTCAAAATGTCAACAAACACATAATGACGTCAAATACACAAATGCGTCTACAAATCGATAAACATGTTGACCAATAAGAGAGATGCTAATTTTGCCACTAATATAATTTTTTCACTAATCGATAAATACTAATTTTCTTAAATTCAATATTATAAATAAGAGCCCATCACATGTCACCACCAAACTGTCTTTGCACCTCGTTGGCCCAACTTGCGAGTCGAGCACACTTTAGTTGAAACCCTAGGGCCTAGATGAATCTAAGTAGTCTAAAGGTTTAACCATGAGTCCACGGAAAATAAACGCGATTCTCAATAACAACCATGCTGACATGTGTGTTTAATTTTATTTATATAAGAGTAATAAGACAAGGGTGATATCCATTAGAACGGACGCAGAACGGGCCGGTCAAGTATCCTAATCCCCAATTTCGGTTTCTGATTCGGACCCGATGATAGGGGTGACCCATCTAGAATTATAAAATGTAAATTATAATAAAAAAAAACAAAGACAAAATATCTACTCTAATATAAGTGCAGGTAAAAACATAGTTTTTATGAACAAATAAAATAACATTTTCATGAAATTTTTTTATTCCTTTTCACACATGAAGCGTTTCTTATTTATATATACATAGATAGACTATATACATCGTATTTACTGTCGACTACACTGCACCATCATTTTGGCTGTGCTTCGTACGTTCCTCGTTTATCCTCCTATAATCCATGCAAACCGTCCTCAAAAACTTCAAGCTCAGAAATCCCACAAACACCCAAATTCCAGCCAAAATCAAACTGAACTGTAAGTTAGCCAGCGATTGGGCTCTATTCAACGCCACTGTCGAACCACGTGCCAACGATTCATGATCATTATTTACGCCCAGATTGGAATAAGCACCGGTTCCCGGACCCCATAAAACAAATCCCATTGCAACAAACCACAGTCCTTGGAACAACAACGACACCGATCGAACTATTGCGGCCATGAAGCTTGAGGGAACGGCAGTGGATCCCAAGGTGGAGACAAGAGAGATGAAAATGATAAGCTGGAGGAGCCAATGGTAATGACCCTCCAGACCTACATGGTCCGCGGAGTGGAAGTGGAAGATGAAGAGCTCCTGACCAAACGCCGACGAAGCAAGAAGTCCGAGAAGAGGGTGGATCAACCCTAGTTCTTTGTCGATAACGAGATCGAAAACAAGGGCGAAGAAAGCGTACACGATGATGTGGAGAAAGATGACAATGTGTTCGGAGCCAAGTAAACTGAGGCTCAGATGAAAGGAATGATAGTCGATAATATCAGAGGCAATAGCAAGGATTGAGAACCCAAGGATGGACAGAAGTTCCATATGTTTGAAGCAATGGATCGGGTACCATATTCTGGACTGAAAAATTTCGTGTGACGCGATGGAGGTTTTGTAAGAGAAAACGGTACTCACTGTGTGCCATAGCCCGAGCAGGATGAAAGCTACACCAGGAATTACATGTCCTGCAAACGTTCCCATCGATCATCTATGTATTAACCGACCGATCGTCAGAGAACTCTATATATGGTCATCGATAATGGATATCCATGAATTACAGAAAAATATAGTGCTTTCCTACTCGATCTCCATCCACACAACAAATTCAATTCTCAGTGAAAGTTACTTCTTTTCCACCCACGTCCAATTGAAGATCACTTATCTTAAGTTTCTAACAGGAATGTGATCATGGGAACAGAACACATATAATTGATTTATCAATTTTAATTTTGACTTATATCTTCAGTTATTTGAATTTAATCAAAATTAATTATTCCTCCCCATCTGCATGTTAGCACCGGACTTTACTACTTTAAATGAAGCAGCAAGGGGACCGAAAATGACAAAAGTCACAATTCGACAAAGCAAAAGCAAAAAAAAAATGAAATAAGAGAGAATAAAGTCAAACTATGAAATGTTTTCCAAATTCTCACCAGAATAAAAGATGAAAGTAAATAATTAATACAACCAGCCAGCTATGCTGAATTACAGATGGTATCCTCCTGGCCAGACCGCTCACAGGTTCTTGCTTCTATTATGCAGATTGCTGTGCTCAATTGTCATATTGACCATGAATGTTAGTCACCTAACAAAATGAAATAGAGATCCACCGTCCAGTCGACTGAACATAATCATTGTCAGGCCAAATTCACCAGTAAGTCATTTATATATTACCGTCGTCCGATCGAGTTCCGACGAGTCACTTTCAGTGGTGCCGGACGAGAAGCGCTCCCGACGCTATAGCAGCAGTGTATATAGCTTAAAGATTCGATGATCAAAATATCGATCGATATATACGTACGTAGTAACGTAGATATAGTTGTCACTTGTCAGACATTGAGATTATGCATGGATAGAGGGAATGGATCGAGCACGTACTACATTGTATTCTTGCGAGCATCTTTCTTAAAAGACCACCGGACCGAGTGACCGACCAGACATTGATGTTAGAATACTAGATAGAGACGATCAATGAAAGCATAGATTCCAAAAATAAACATGTCAGAATCACTCTTCGGAACTCACTCCCAAAAAAAAAACGACTGTTTTCTGCTCACAAAAGGTGTTAAATACGCGATTAGTTATGTCTAAAGCTCACAACTCACTAACTAGCTTTTATTTTTACCCATCCGCCCCAGCCAATATGCCTGCTGTAGCCACAGATCTATCTATATATCCATCCATTTTGGAATCTAGATTTCGTTGTTGAAGAAAAATGAAGATTTAATTAATAATTTTTTCATCGTCTTTCTTCTTTCTTTTACGCTCTCTTTAGATTGATTCCTTCACATTATTATCTGGCTTTTACATGCAAATCCACATGCTACTTCTTACTTCATCTTCTTCGTTTCCATATTCATTCATCCTTCACAAACCAAACCCTCTCCTGGTTTATATTTTCGATGTTTTTATAATCCTCGATCACTCAAACAGCCAGCCAAAGTAGCTAGATTGATAGATAGATAGCTCCTCTATATTCTGCCCCTTTCTTCTTTCCCATTTCCCAACGTACTGAGACGGAATTCACATGCTCCATGGCCCATGCATTATGTCCTCTAACTCTTTCTCCATTCCCAAAATCAGCACCTATCGTTCTTCTTATTTTCTATATATATATATATATAAGTAGACGGGTCAGATAGGTTGTATAATAAATCGATCACCGGGGAACATGGAGATATTGTCACAGATGTGGTCACTTCTCGGTCTACTTACAGTGCTGCAAAACGTTCTCCCATCTCAACTTCTCCACCTCTTGCACACACTCTGGCAATCACTCCAAGACTCACTCACTCCATTCTCCTACTTTGATGTACCGGAGTTCATTGGTTACTGCGGAGTCGACCCAAATGACCTTTACCGTCACGTTCATCTTTATCTCCACGCTTCACTTCTTCCTTCCACTTCCACTACAAGCACCAGTAGTACCACTGCTACCTCGCCGCCCCGTCTCACGCTCTCACTCCCACGTAACTCCCATAATCTCTCCCTCACGGTGGCACCCAACCACGCCGTGGAGGACTACTACAACGGCAATCGACTTCTGTGGACGCATCACGTCGATACATTACAGGACTCATTGGACGAGCGTCGTTCTTTCTCGTTACGTACACCCAAACAGCTGGCACGGTCTCCGACGCTCTTAACATCGTATCTCTCGCACGTATCTCGAAAGGCGGAGGAGTTCGAGCGTTTGTCACGTGATCGTCGCTTGCACACCAATATACCCGGACGCTCTGAGTCTGGTTGCTGGGCTTCCGTGCCCTTTAGACATCCGGCCACGTTTGATACTCTGGCACTTGATCAGGGCCTTAAACGTCGGATCATTGCAGATCTCTCGGCATTTGCCGACGGTAAGGATTTCTACAAAAGGATTGGTCGTGCCTGGAAACGTGGATATCTTTTGCATGGCCCGCCGGGATCTGGGAAATCGAGCCTTATAGCCGCAATGGCGAATTATCTCCGCTACGACGTCTACGATCTCGAGCTTACCAAAGTGACTGACAATAGTGAGCTCCGCGCTCTTCTCATACAGACCACAAACCGTTCCGTCATCGTCATTGAAGACATCGACTGCTCTCTTGAACTCACCGGAGACCGAGATTCTAAAGTTCACAAACTACGATCGGGAATCAACAATAACACCAATGGTGGGAATGATCACGAAGATGGTCACGTCACTCTCTCTGGACTTCTCAACTTCACCGACGGACTCTGGTCCTGCTGCGGGGAGGAACGGATCATAGTGTTCACTACAAACCACAAGGACGGAGTCGACCCAGCATTGGTGCGTGCAGGAAGAATGGACGTCCATGTTAGACTTGGCACGTGCGGGATACATGCATTCAAGGAGCTTGTCAAAGGCTACTTGGGAGTCGAAGAACACGATCTATTTCATGTGGCGGAGAGCTGCATAAGGGCCGGCGGAGCCTTGACGCCAGCAGAAGTAGGAGAGGTGTTGCTGAGAAATAGGGATAACGTCGACGTGGCGGTCCGAGAGGTAGTGGCTGAGATGCAAGGAAGGGTTTTGAGAGGAGGCGGGAGCAAGGACTGTAATGGAGAGGAAAGTAACACCGGAGATTCCGATTTGGATGAAGAGACCTCACCGACTGGGAGCTGGGAGTTGGGCTTATCAACGACCACCGCGTACACAAGGGAGTCAGAGAGGAAGAGAAAGACCAGGTCCACGTCGGCTTCAACTTGGGAGAAAAAGGTCAAGTTTCTAACAAGACTTAGAAGTTTGACCAAATCAGAATCAGGGAGAAGAGGAGTTTAACTTTGACCTTCACTTTTTTTAGTTAACGGACACACTGCTTTTGTTCATTTATTTACTTTCCTCTGTCTAATTTATGTAATTTACCAATTGGAAATTACTTTTAATCATGCATTTTTCAAGATAATGACTTTGTTAGTTGTTACAGACAAAAATAAATCTGAAATTAAAAAAAAAAACACAAAATAACACAGCAGAATTCAGCATGAAATCTGGATTTCTGAATTGAACGTAAATTGTTAAAATATAAAATCCAAAACAGAATCACTTGTTAACATAAACATCAACCAAAGTACAATGCTGAACGAGAGTCGTTAGCTTGGCCTTGTGACCTTGACATTAGTTTAGCCCTGTATAAGAATGATAAAAATAAAAATACTCAGTGATCAGATCTTGTGCAAAAAACTTATATTCCATAAGTTATAATCAATGTTCTGCGTATGTGAATTATATAGTAAGATGCTAATGTGTTTCATGTTTTGACATTGCAGTATCCCATGATTACTCAACGTCAATTGTTAATAAAATATCAATGAGTTTCATGTTTAGATATAGCAAATCATCAATTTGTTTAAAAGTAGTCATGGACTAGGATAAAAAAGTGAGTCAATGAAACGATCGATTTTAGATATATTTTGATTTTTTTTAGATGATGTCTAAAAGGCTGGAAGTGAATGACTTGAGATGTGACAGTTTTTCATTAGGTAATTCAATTTCAAAATTTTATCTGCACATCTAATGTCCAGATGAATGAGTTCAAACATTACTACTAATAAACACAAGAAAGGGTGGATCACTATTCAATATCTTTTACAAACATCATTAAAAAAAATTCAAGGTTGCAATTGAAATGCAAATAATGAATCCAAAACATTTCATCTTTATGAGAATCCAAAGAATGAGCATTTGGTCTTAATTGTTCCCAAACTATGAAAGGAGGAACATAAATAATTGCTCTGAAAAGGAGAAGATGATGTCATAACCCAAAAATATCTCAAAGAGTTGTGTCATAATAATGAAGGAATTAGATAGACTACTATGAACAGTTTTTGATAAGGTGAAGAAGCCCATCTTTGCCATTCTACCAAAAGATGGGACAAACACTTTGAGAGGCCTTTGTTCGAGACCGTGTATTTTTAAATTCCGAAGTCCTTTACTCATTAAACGAGTTATACATCTTTTGAATTTCATTGTTGATTAAATTGAAATTCATAATGATTTAACTACAAATGAGATGACTTTAATATAGATGCCTAGGAGAATGCAATGCAAACTTGTGTTACGGAAATTGTTCAAGATCCAACAAAGAGATCAAAAATTTACTTGGAGTTTCAAACTTATAAATCAAAGCTCGATGACTGCATATATTGATCTCAATTAAATTTCTGCATATCAAACCCTAATACTATTAGTGACACATGTATTCGGGGGAAAGGCAAAGCTCGATCCCTCTCATATTCACTATCACAATGTATATATACAATCGGGGGATACTTACCAATCTAACAGATTGTGTAACTAACAGAACATTCTAGAATTACTATGTACAATGCAATTAACTAATCCCTAATTATACTGATAAATACTACTAATCTCAACTATTTTCTTCTTCTACGAATATGGTGGGAGATGCTTCTAAATTAAAGAAACTTGTAATTAGAATTTTGAGATTATGATTTTCTGCTTCAAAAGCTGTGAGCCAACTGGAGGATTTATGAGCATGTAAGTTCATTTAATACTGAATTATTCCTAATGAGTTATTCATAATCTGTTTTATTTGTTTGTAGATACAAACAAAAAGAAGATGTCGTTTGGAATCATCTCGTATAAATGATCTTGTGTATATGAACTACAACAAGAGATTATAGAGTGATAATATTTACTTGAAAGCTAAAGCCATTAATGGAACTCAATTAAAACTAATTCAAGTAGACAAATTAAATTACAGTAGCGAGTGGATGATAGGTGTAAAGGAAGCCTTTAATGAGTTCGTTTATAGAGATGAAGAATTGACATGGTCAATTGTAGCAAAGATTGCAGGATTCAATGAGCTCATTGATCGCACAATAACGAATCAAGTAAGGAGGACGGAGAATGAGGAGAATTTAATAAGGATTCAAGCATTAATTAGGAATATTGAAGCTCTAGAGCCATCTCCATTTGATAATGGATACGACTACTTCTTACATATTTTGATTGTTACTCTAAATGCTATGTTGTTGTTTGCTATATTTGAAACAGAATGAAAATATTTGACCTATACCGATATTTAAAAAAAAATCTAAGGATGCTATAGTTCCAAAGCATGCCCTTTGAAGCATGCTTTTGGAAACATTTTATATTTGTGTAATTGGGCACCTGATTACCCGACAAATGAATAAAAGAAAATAGTTTTTAGGGACATATAAGTACTTACAACTGCTTTATTTGATCTGTGTTTTGGGGAAATGAGGCAATCTCAACACAGCTTGTTCTGTTTCCATGGGATCCGACCTTATTATCTGTTCATCACTCCATGGAAAATAACACATGACTGATGATGGTAAGTAAAAGCAAGAAATGAAAGAAAAATCACAAGTAGGGCTTAAGAAATTACAGTAGATGGGTTAAACCACCTTACCGGATCTCGAAGAAGTGGTTTCGTATCGTCTTCAACAAGCCTGAACTCCGGCTTCACCTTCCTTTCCACATTTGTAAATGTCTTGGTCTTTCCATCTATAATCTCGATCCCGCTTCCACCCTGCATTTTTCTGGAAATGATGCAGGTTTAAGGGTTTTATTTATATTAATATACTGGACTTAAAGTGTAATTTACCCAATATCAATATGAAGATTGAACAATCTTAAATGTTCGTAACAACTAACAACTGGTTATATATTATTTGACTGCTTATCAAAAAAAAAGTCCTGGTTGAAATGAAAAATTAACCCACTAAATCATCACTCACATCGTAGGGTTTTGGCGCCATTCTTTCTTTGCGAAACGCTAAATCAAGCGCAAGAGAGAAGGGAAACGGTTTTTTACGGTGATGGAAATGAGTTCTCTGATGGAGATCGACGGAGCTCTGGGCTCTCTTACACCTCCGATGCCCAGCAAACTAAAGGGAAAGTCCATCGCCGCCCTCACTCCTGATGGAAAATCTGCGCCTTGGGTGGAGAAGTACCGGCCACAGTCACTTGATGACGTCGCTGCACACCGTGATATTGTTGATACAAGTAAATATGATTCTGACTTATTTCTCCCCATTGTCTCCATTTCGGTATTTTTATGTTTTCTTAACTGGAATAGTGGTGTTGTAGTTGATAGGTTGACTAACGAGAATAAGTTGCCGCATCTTCTGCTCTACGGACCACCGGGAACCGGAAAAACGTCGACTATCTTGGCTGTTGCAAGAAAACTGTACGGATCGCAGTACAAGAACATGATTCTCGAGCTCAATGCATCTGACGATAGAGGAATCGGTGTTGTTCGCCAGCAGATTCAGGATTTCGCAAGTACACACTCTTTTGGGTGAGATCACCATATCCATTGTTAATCATTCATTTATTATGTTCTTCTGTGAAAATAAGAACTAGGCAAAGACTTTAATTTGTCTGCTTCATACGGTCATGCTAATTCAAATAGGTGAGGTTATAGGATGACCTTTACGCTCACGTCCTAATCTCCCCCCGGAGGATTTTTTTTTTTTTTGAGAAATTAAAACTTTCATTGCTGTAAAAGAGGTTGGGCATAGCCTAAGATTACAGAATATAGGGAAATGCAAGTACAGTAAATGTAAAAACATTGTCGATCTCTTATACAACTATGACCCTGACTAACTGACCAAGGACTGAAGCCTCAAGAGGTTAGACTCCCATGAGCGTATAGCTTGTATTTCAATCTGTGAAAGATTGTGCTTCTTATAGGATGTAGAATCATATGCAATGCTCCTCCGGAGGATTATGTACTTCTAAAAGATCTTTTATATCGTGTCCAATTCCAAAGTTAGTTCTATACATATGAACGGCAATGAGAAAAATAAATGCAATAGCTAAATGATGATGAGCAATATCAGTTATCCATTAACTTTGTGTTTGTGGATGGAATCCTCCAAGGATGGTTAAAATCGTAATTCCAGCCTCTTCAAGGGTACCGAATAAATAACCCCGGAATTGGGGTTTTGTGCATAAAGATTCCATTGTTGATGAAATGGTCTTTTTTGTTGAGAAGATCCATTTGATGACTCTTCATATTCTAAATCAGATAAATGCATCGATCCATGTGGTTTTTGCTTGGTTCTTTGAAATTATATTTTATCTTGGAAATCATTATTTAAGTTATGAAAATAGTCAAAATAGTGTTTCATAAAATCCAAGGTCTGGAATAGTGGAATTGGATTGTGGTATTTTTCAAATAGATATAAGAAGATTTGTCTTAAAAATGAATAGTAACATTCATTGGTTATGCAACCTTGGATTTGGAAACATTCATATTGTTATTTGCTTCATTAACGGATTGTAATTAATCTGGGATTTTTTCGCAACCATACGAGTCCCTTCTCTATATATTAGATTATATTTATACAAATATTAACAAAATATCTAATTATTTATGCTAATACGTCCCCTCAAAATTATCAATGGCCGCCGATGATTTTGCATTTGAATATTTGATATTGGAAAATATTTTAGGTTGAAGAGCTTTATTGAGGATGTCAGCACTTTATTTATATTGGAGATATGTATAATCTTCAATTTTCCTTACTAAACACGTTTCATCTTGGTTCAATCAATAGAGTTAGATGCAAAATGAGTAGTACCAAGATTGCCGATGGAAAGGTAGATGCCTATCCTATGGGGTAGGGATCCAATAACTGGATCTTTGCCTCTTTGCTGGCATGTTCACCTATTGGATAAATTGCACTACACTGCCAAATTCAGTAATCACCAAATTTAGACAACTAGTCAACCTCTGGAAGCAGACGGCCTAGAATCTCAATATAGACAGTGTGACTGTGTGGAAAGTGTCTAAATGAAATTCTAACTCATTTCCATATTTTTATCTTTTATGCTTATTGCTCCATCTGTAATCAGGACATTGCCCTTCATTATATAATGAAAACCTTTACTGCTTAAAAAAGTTAGACAACTAAGTAACTAACATACAAGTACATATGGGATGGGAAAAAATCTGCCCCATAAGCTAGAATGATTTTACCCAAGCATCTAGGAGGGTAGGTGTTAGGAATTTTGAGGTAGCTGCTACCACCTCTCATTTAAGAGTATTAGTGATATGATACATATATATGATATGATATGGGGGAGTATTAGTGATATGATACATATATATGATATCATATGATATCATATATATCATCATATATATCATATCATAATAATGTATCGTATCGTATCATATCATATATATGATATGATACGATACTAATTAGTGGTATGATATTGTAGTATTAAGTTGTATATATATGATACTCATTGGGAATGAAAAGGGATCGAGTATCTCTCCCACTTATTTACATCTCTTATATGGTATCAGTTTGTTAGAGAGAGAGCTTCCTCGATCCTGGATTTTCTCCTCAACAGTCCTTCATTTTCTTGAATTCCGCTGCAATGGAGGACGACACTGTTGATAGGAGTGGAGTCGCAAATTCAAATGCTTCCAAGATCGTTTTTATCAAGCATCTGAAGACTGTGATGTTGGACCGCTCAAACTACTTCGCTTGGCGCACGTAATTCGTCGTCATCTTGCGATGACATGAGCTGTTGGATTTCGTCCATGGGAGAATTGACCTATCGGATGCTATGGCCAGAAAACAGGATCAATTGGTCCAAGGATGGCTAATTATATGTATCATATCACTAATTTCTTCAGATTCAAGCTCTAGAGATGAGTTCTCAATTTCAAAATCAGTAAAATTAACTGATTATGAGAGGCGCCCCTTCACTAGAGGAGCTGCAGGGATTAAGAAGCCTAATCCTAGGTATGCACTGTCTATATCAGCTTTTGAAATTTCTGTTCCATCTTCAGTCAAGCAAGCTTTGGAGAATGAAGGATGGAAGTCAGCTATGAAGAAAGAATATGATGCGCTCGTTAATAATGGCACATGGGAGTTGGTACCAAGGATGCCAACAGACAATGTGATTAATTCTATATGGCTATTTAAAGTCAATGAAAAATCAGATGGCAGTGTTGACAGATTGAAGGCAAGGCTAGTGGCAAGTGGTAGTAATCAGATTGAAGGCAGAGATTACAATGAGACATCCAGTCCAGTTGTAAAATCTGTATCTACTTATGCAGTATTAACTATTGCAGTCTCAAGAGGTTGGAAACTTAATCAAATTGACATAGGTAATGCATTTTTACATGGTCAATTGGAAGAGAGAATTTTAATGCGTCAACCTAGAGGCTTTATGGATGAATCATGTTCAAATCACGTCTGCCTATTGAAGAAAGCTATCTATGGTCTTAAACAATCTTCAAGTATGTGGTTTCGCAGACTAAAAATGGTGCTGAATTTTATGGGTTTTGTACCAAGCCAATCTGATCATTCATTGTTTGTGCACTTAGGAGCAACTCATTTGGCTGCCAATCCGGGTCATCACTCCAAAATCAAACATGCAGCCATGGATTTCAGATTTGTTCGAGAAAGAATGGAGGACAAAACTCTTGTTGTGCAACACATACCGAATATTCCACAACAAGCAGATATTCCCACTAAAGCATTCAAGCTTTTTCACGCGGCCAGGCGACCAGGCGATGCCTGGGACCGCATACCGCATATGCGACATTTATTTTATTTTATTTTATTTATTGTTTACAAGTTTATATCAAAATAAATATCAAGGTGCAGATGTGTTTAAAGACATCGTCTTTGTAAATTAACCTTAAGATGCATATGTGTTATGCAAAATAAAGTACTGCCCATTAGGTATTTCGGAAAATAAAGTACTGCCCGTTGAGAATTTTCAGACCGGAACCACTCTGAACTACTTTGTAATCGCGGAAGTAGCGGCTAGGAAACGCGATTTCTGGAAATCGCGGAAGCAGCGGCGATCCTTCCTTCTTCCTTCGTCGATTTCAGTAGTTTCAGACTTTCAGTCGATCGTTGAAAAGTGATTTCAGTAGTTTCGTTGTAAACTGATTTAGGATTTAGGGTTTTTTTATTTAATTGGGTATTTTTTATAAGGTCCTTAAGTTGTAAAAAATTAATATAATTCATTTAATTATTTCAATTTTAATATTTTCTACTTGGGTAAATGGATCGGGTTTAGCCGGATCCGACCCGGATCCGGCTAAGCCCCATAATATGCGACCCCCCAAATATGCGATGGGGGGTTACCACCTGGTCGCATATGCGCTCTTCAAAGACCTCAAGGACAAGCTGATTTGTTCACATCATCAAACTTGAGGGGGGAGTATTAGTGATATGATACATATATGTGATATGATATGATATGGGGGAGTGATATGATATCATATATGTGTATGATATGATATGGGGGAGTATTAGTGATATGATACATATATATGATATGATATCATATATATCATATCATAATAATGTATGATGTCATATCATATATATATGATATGATACGATACTAATTAGTGATATGATATTGTAGTATTAAGTTGTATATATATGATACTCATAGGGAATGAAAAGGGATCGAGTATCTCTCCCACTTATTTACATTTCTTATAAATAGGGTACTTAATTTCTGGAATAAGGGTGATTTTGTCCCCTCCTCTTGGATTAGAGATAGATATATCAAGGGTAGAAGCCTTAATGCTATACAACCATCCCCCCTAGGGATTCCATTATGTGGAAGTCCATTCTTAAATTGAAAACTGAAATTGGCTTACTAATGGAATGTGGTGATAACTACAGTCTTAACCTTACTGGGTTAAAACTAAGGATCTCACTGGTCAACCAAACAGATCAATGGGGATGTTATCATTTTCTTTGAGTTTAAGCAAGCTTTCTAGTGTAGTAGTGTGTGTGTCTAGGTGTGCATTGTGCGTGCCTAGGTGACAGTGCGTTCGAGAAGGGCGGTGCAAACTGTGCATCGTTCAAGAGCTTATCCAGACAGATCTGACCCGGATCTGTAGGGTTTTATTTAAAAAAAATCTGATTCAGACAGTCTGGATTGGATTTTCACCCTTCTATTTCTGATTTCTTCCCTCTCCCCTCTAAACTCTCTTGAACCTCCCCCCTCCGGCAAGCTCTGTCGGTGCCCAGGTTCGACTTCTTCTTCTCCGTTCATCTCTTGTCATTTTCCCATTCATTCTTGCTATCTCTATATGAAATATGTCTATATATTTTGTTCTTTTAATGTATTTTATAGGATTTTAATATATTTACGAAATTGCCACTGATGCTTAGGCACGCCTATGCTTAAGTGCGTCCTGTGTCGGCGCATTGGATGCACTAAGAACCTTGAGTTTAAGAGGCTTTAACTGTTTGGGAGTCTATTTCTTGGGGGCGATATTTTTTATACTATCAAGTATCGACTAAACTGTATAAGGAGATAGGTGATGAATTCAATTCATGTATTCATTCCCGATATCGCTACTTGTAAATTGTAATTGTACCTTATCAGCTTTGCCTCTCTATTTTATGGAATTTTAATCTTATAAAAACACTAATCATGTTCTTTCCATGATGCATTTTCAGTTTTTCACATCTCTATATTTTAGTAATTTTAAAATATATTTGTCACTAAAATCATGCAATATGCAGGCTTAGTTACCATTTACCAACTTACTATAGTTTTAGAATGTAGTTCAAATTGAATACTATTAAAAAAAATTAAAAGTTTTTTAACTGTAAACATGAGATGGCTAATTTTATTTTGGATCTATCATTGTTTTTTTAATAAGCAGTGCAAAATCTTCAATTAAGCTGGTGCTCCTTGATGAATCAGATGCCATGACAAAAGAAGCACAGTTTGCATTGCGGAGAGGTGTCATTTAGTAATAAACCTATTGCCATTTCACATTAAAAAAAAATTGTTTCCCATACATCAAGTTTTTATTTTCTTTTTATTACTTGTTCAGTAATTGAAAGGTACACGAAAAGCACCAGATTTGCACTTATTTGTAATCATGTCAACAAAATAATTCCTGCATTACAATCAAGATGCACTCGGTTCCGTTTTGCTCCTCTTGATTCTACCCATGTTAGAGACCGTCTACACCATGTTATTCAAGCTGAAGGGTATTGACAATCGTCACAATTTCCTTTCTATGTTATTATATATTAAAAGATGATAATTGATATTTCATTTACTTGGAGTTTCCTGTTATGTTTATAGTTTTAAGGGTGTTATGTTATACTACTCTGATAAAAAGATATCTTGATGGACACAAAAAGTAGAAAAATGCTTGCTTATTGCCTCTATTTTTTGGAGGTTTAAAATTAAAAAACAAAAATACTACTACTTGACACTTGACAGATTTTCCAACAACATTTAGATTTTAATGTTGAACCTCTACATATTTTCTCTTTTCTGATTAAAATAGTTAGCCACCTTCAGATGTTTGCTTAGCTGGTTTTTTTTTTGAAGCAATTAAATTTCATGAAAAAAAAATCTCATTATGTAGCGTGAACTGTGAATGTGTGCTAAACTGCTAATTTCCCATTTCTTATTCATTACGTTTTAGGCTTGATATCAATGATGATGGATTAAGTGCAGTTGTTAGACTGAGCAATGGTGACATGAGGAAAGCTTTGAATATTTTACAGGTTTTGAGTTCTGACCTATATTCTCTTTTTCTATAGAATTTTTTACTCTTGGAAACTACAATTTAAGCATGTGTTTTTCAATTTTGATTTTATGACTGCATATACAGCTATAAACATATGATAAATATATTATGTCCAATTGTCCATAGTAATGAAAAACAGTGACCCTGGGACTCTAAGCTCTGATAGGTTGATTATCAGAAAGATTTTCCTAAATATTTATTTGGTATCTGGTAATGTTCCTTGTTGGAATCAATATTTTTTCAGTAATATCTCTGGGTTTGTACAGCTCTTCAGTATATGCCTATAACCATAGTTTTAAAAGTGCCGCTTAAAGCGTACAGCGTGTTTAAAGTGCACTAAAGCTCTCTTGGAGGAGCGCTTTTCCAGAGCTGGTAATCGAGTGGGTTGTAAAGAACCACCCGATTACTCAATTACACCTATTATTTAATAATATTTTCACCTAATATACTTTTTTTCCTATTCTACCCTTCTATTCTAACTTAAATTAAAAACTTTTATCCCACTTTTAGATTTTTGTTTGATTTGATTGTAGTTGGATTGGATTTTTGATGCAGTAGAAGATTTTACCATTATTAATTACACAAATAATGGCAATAATATATTCTATGGACAGAATCGTGATCAAGGGGATTTTAATTGGCTTGATCTTGGTCAAGCCAACCCATATTCCTCTTAAGGAAACATCACACTCACATTAAATGGGTTGCCCATTACCTTTGATGTGAGTATAAATATAGTGGGCCCAAGGAGGGGAAGATCAATTATCGAATTATTGCAATTACTAAAGGTAACTTCTTTCCTTCCCTGTTTTTCTACTTCCTCGTTTCAGTTTTCTTTTTACCCTAGATCTAGAACCTTGGTGGATTCCAAGCTTCTTTCTTTTTTCCCTAATCGAAGAAGGATAAACCCTATTCTTCTTCTCTGTTTTAATCACTCAGAATCTTCTCCTACATCAATTTTACTTATATGAATTAAATCATTAATGTTCTATTACATGTGTTTTTATACTTTTATAAGGTATTTTTAATTTTCTATAGATTTTATATGTATTTATATATGATGATATGTATCTTTACAGGATATTACTAAAATACCCCTGGCGCTTTAAAGCGAAAAAGCTCTTTCTGAAAATTGGAAGGGCTTTTCACTTTTTTGAACTATGCCTACACCAGTAGCTACCGACTTCTTGTTTGCTTTTGCAAAGATGACCATACTGCAAACATTAGATGGATGTCTACCAATACTTCATTTACAAATGTGGATTTAAATATTCAATCCCTCTAGAATTTTTTTAAAATCACCTTCTCTTTCCTACTCTTAATCTATGTGTGCAGATATGGATGTGAACACAAAATTTGTGTGGGTAGATTCCTTAAATATTGTGAGAATCTTCAATAAAATTTTACCATTTACAAAAAAATAAATTGCACATGAATCATGACTGCCTGTTTGTTTCTTCAATATTATACTTAACTGCAAAAGCAACAAAAAAGTTGGTATCCCGAATTCTTATTTTCTTTGCAAGGGGATATTACACTGAGTTGTTAACTCACTAGAGTTTCTATTCAGTAAACTATATAAGAATTCCACACAGTAGTTAGTTGTAATATCCGTTATTTTTTAATTTATTCCAAATGAGGGGGTTTACACGAATAGTTACCAATACACATAGCTTTTGTTTGCAGTTCGTACTTAGCAAACATCTCTCTTATGGGTATTTTGTTTGCTATATATATATATATAGCAAACATCTCTGTTTTTTAGTTTATGAATACAATTCAGTTTTGTTAATTGACTATTGAAGAAAAGTTTTAATTTTGCAGTCAACTCACATGGCTTCTCCTCATGTCACTGAAGATGCAGTGTACCTTTGCACTGGAAATCCACTTCCAAAAGATATTGAGCAGATATCACATTGGCTTCTAAATGAATCGTTTACAGCTGGTTTTAAATGTATCGAAGAATGAATCTCGTTAAGCAAGTTTTAGTTGTGAAATTGCTATTTTTTAATAAAATAATTTTCACTGTTTACTTTCTTAATTCTATTTATTTAGATATATCAGAAATTAAGATGAGGAAAGGATTGGCATTAGTTGATATTGTGAGGGAGGTTACTCTGTGAGCATATTATATCCTTGTTATTATTCTTAACTTCTTATTTGCCGAATCGATCCATTCATTGTTTGTTTACTAATTTATTTCATTTCCAGATTTATCTTCAATATCAAAATGCCTGCCGATGTAAGGATTCAACTGATCAATGATTTGGCTGATATTGAGTATGTATCTTCATGAACTATCATGCATCTTTTATTTGATAGCATTTACTTGAAATATGTTTATTTATAACAACAAAAACTTTGCCATAATGTTTAGTTTTTTAGGCATTGCTCTTGTCTACGAAATGAGTTTAGGGAATTGATCTTGTCCGATCTGAGAGGAATCTGAATATCTAATAAACAAGATGATCTGTTCCTAGCATTAGTGAGATTTATTCCGAATCAATCTCCAATGCAACAATGTTTTCTAATCTATATCAGAAAAACAGATATGAAAAATAGAAAGAATAAACACAAATAATATTTTACATGGTTCCACCACAAATAATTACACAGATATTTGGTAAATAAGTTTATTCTGCAATGTGTAATGTGATAGGAATTTTCAGTATTGTTTACAATTGCATATAATATGCGTGCAAATGCACAAATTGGGAGAGATGTTCTGGGCCCTGATGATCCATTTAACAGAGGAGATATTGAGTCAAGGTATGTGATTACATTTGCATCAGAATGGTATGATGTGAAGCATCGAAGCATCATGTTCAGTAGAGTCGGTAGTCATATTTTCTGTATTAGGACATTTGTAAGAATACCAAGCCATGGACTCACAGATTTGGTATGGATCTCTTTAGGCTTGGACTGACTTAACCTTCCGGAGGTAAGTCGAGATTTATTAACTTCCCTTTTTGAGATTGTGAAAATGCATTTGTATTTGTAGAATTCTGGATCAAGATATTTTTCCAAAAGAACTTTCAAGATTTCTTTAGAATTTAGTTAGAGACTCAAGGATCCAACTCATGATATGTTGATCCTTTTCCACCAGATCGTGTACCTAGGATTGGTTATTTTACCCAGAGGTGCTTTGGTCTGTGGATCAATGTGTTGTCGTAGAGCAAAACAGATGAGGAGCTAAATTAAATTTTCCAGAGAATAAAATTCGTTTGGTAGAGCTTGACAGAGATGAATGCCTGGATGGATCTGAAAGATGAAGCTTTGTCCTCAAGAAAAAAAATTCTGTTGCCTTGTTTGATTTAGTGGTAGATGATTGAGTAGCCATCCTTTGAAGAGAGGAAGAAGGAAGATGGCTTATGAAGAATAAAACAGCAGGTTATGACAAAGTTGAGTTGAGGTGGAAAATGCACCAATCTATATTTGATGATTAGTGTTATTGATGGCTTATGAAGAATAAAGCAGTAGGTTATGACAAAGTTGAGTTGAGGTAGAAAATGCACCAATCTATATTTGATGATTAGTGTTATTGATTGTTTTAGCCTAATTTAGTTATTCGTATGATTTCTATATTTCTAAACCAGACGAGGATTTCTATATTTCTAAATGGATCCCGTTATTTATTTTCTGAAGCTTTTCACTTAACTATTGATTTACTAATATACATTTTAAACCAAAAATTTGCAGATACAGACTAAGCTTTGGATGCAACGACAAGTTACAGCTTGGGTCACTTATTTCCACTTTCACAAATGCTCGTTGTGCGTTGGTTGCTGCAGTAAAATAGATCTATGACATTTGGTAGTTTTGTTTAGTATTTGTGTTTTTTGAATCCTTGATTTTACATATCTGGTTGTGATTTGTGAATGAGATAATTGGTTCATTGACCAGAGTTACAAATTACAATATTATTAATTGGTCCATATCATTATTTTCGTAGGATTCGGAGTCGATTCTGACTTCTGAGTAGGCCGCAGGGTAATCTTTAATACTAATTGAAGTTTATTTCAATTATTTGGATGGTAGAAGAACAACGAGTAGTTTCGAGATGTGAGGCAAAAATTAGGATCACACAGTTGAGACTTGAGAGAGAGTTCACACTATTAATTTATTTGGAATATATATAACAGAGTCACCGTCCATGACTCCATGGCCGATTGGATTGGAGGCAAATAATTAACGATAAGCAAGAAATATAAAACCAAAGGTTCTAAATACATAATAAACAACAAATTACAAAAACGTACATAATTATTAGTCAGATGACATTGATTGATGTGATGATATCTGATGAAAGTATGGTGATGGTTTATGAAGCACCGATTTTCTTTGCCTCGTGATCCACAGCCTCCTTGAGTAAATTATCATCGCCGTCTTCCATGACCATCTGAATCGGTGAAGAGCCAAGTCCGTCGGCAATCGCAAGCATGATCTTCTTCATCTCTGAACGAAACTCCTCGATATCTACAGACCCGTTCCCGTCACAGTCGAACTGCTCGAAGATGGAGTCATAGAGCGACGTCAGCTGTTCCGGAGGAGTGACAACGTCGATCCCGAAATGGGTCTCGATCAATCGAAAAGTCTCGAAGGCTTTCCGTAGCTCGGATCGAGAGAGAACCCCATCACCGTTAAGGTCGAGAGTTGCGAATTTCTCATCCGAACTCTTATTGAAAGCTTGCTCATCTGAAACGAAGTCGCGGACTGTCGATCCGTCCATAATAACTACACCCATCTCGATTCAGATAATTCTTAATTTCTTTCTCTGAGTGAGCTGTGAACTCTTGAAAACTCGAAGAATGATTTCAAGGATGAGCGATGAGTCGAACACATATTTAATTCTTTGATCTTATCGTTTTTATATTTTAAATGACCAAACTATCCTTGTGTGGACTTTCTTTTTCACTGTCAGTTTGTAAGTTTGTTTCGACAGAGTCAAGTCGCCAGATGTGATTTATATGATCCCTAATGTACGGTTGGATTTGATCCTTCGATCTAACTAGTTCATTTTTTTTATTTTTTTTTTAACGTTTGATGCTATCATACTAATGTTCAATCCTTTGATTATTATGCTATTATCACATAGATCATTATTCGTGGACGGATTTGATCTTTGAAGGATTTCATTTAATAATAATAAATCCTTTGTTCTATTAGATTACATCTAAAGCAGAAGAGAATTTTTAAAGTGTGTTTTATTTAAGCCTTATCCATTTAGACATTTCAACCGCTCAAAATTGTTGTTATTACACTTATTATCAGCGATCCGTTCCAGTGTTTAACGTTCAAAATTGGTACAAGAAATACGGTCAAATAAGTACCCACAATATTAACCAAAAAAATACCCACAAAACCCTATTTGTTCAAAGTAAAATAAATTATCACGGAGGGGAAAAAGGAATCAGCCCGAGCGTCTGGTTGTCACTTGTCACAGAGTAAGGTTGATTGTTGGCCTTAGAAATTATTAAGATTTTTGAAGTTCAAGATTTTATATATTTCTACTTCAATTTATCCTGACAATTCTACATCTATAAAAAGGTTGTCACTTGTAAACAACAGATGTTTGTTCAGTAAAAACTAGGACACACTTCCAAGGTGTGAAATGAACACCCCATTGCTAAAATAAAAAATATCAAAATGAGATAATCTCATCCAACCTCAAAAATCAATTCTTTTTTGGTGAAATTTAATTAACCTTTTTTGGTGAAATTTTAAAACAAATGGACTAATGGAGTGAATAAAATAATAAAAAAACCTTGAAAAAAAGAAGAAGAAAAAGTGAAATTTCTTCTAACCAAATGATAAAAAAATCCCTAACAAATAATTAAAACTTAGAATGGACTGAAAAGATGATATATTTTTTGTGGTATTCTGAATCCTCATCATATTAATTTAATAGAAGTAATGGAGACCTTAAACTCTTAAACTATCAAGGTGAAACCATATAATATTATACTATTTTTACTCACAGTATATGATGACAATAGAAAAGCTAAGGACGATGGAAACCACAATCAACTCAGGAAAAATATATGAAACGCTAGAAAAAAATTATTGTTACCCAGTTCAATTTTCTCATCTTTCACACTACAGCAGTACAAGGCAAGATAACTCAGACCTTTTTTCTGGGGAAAGAAGGCCTTACTTTGGCATATCCACCATAATAATGGGAAATCCAGAGGAAAACAAGTTGTATTCTTCCATGGTTTTCTCATCAATAGAAGAAATTTTTGTCTGTTCTTGACTAGGTATATTTTTCAAATATGAAGAATCTATACTGTAATCTGAAGCCATAGGACCACCATAATGAAATAAAGAAAATGACGTTTCATGTAATTTACCAGTCTTCGCAGATACATCATTATCTGCAGTTGACGGTAGTGGCTTGGGTGAAGATTGTCTCTGCAATACTAATGCTTCATCAGTATCGATGGTCCATGAATTGCACATATCATTTGTTTTACAATCTCCACTCATCGTAATATCCTTCATTTGCTCATCTGGCTTAACATTAACATGATTCACAGCTAGATGCATGGAAGGCTGACTTACATTGAGAACTGCGGCTGCTAGTGGCTGCAAACCACTGTAAGGTATACAGAACTCTGGTGATTGATTTGCTGGTAAACCATAACCTAGAGGACTTGGATATATATATTGGGGAGGTTGTGAAAATGATATCAAGCCATTAGTTGCCATAGCTGACCAAGATGCCTGACCTTGATCATGATATGGCATGCTTGGAGCAGGAAAATACGCTGTGTGAAAGCTATTGGCATGAACTGGTATCATATCTTGCTGTCTTGGGACTGTTTCATATCCACATTGACTAACATCAAGAACGCATACATTTTGTGCTAAACTGCTATTTGTGAAGTCAACATCTGTACATTTTGAAACAGGAAGTTCCATAGTTGACTCGTTTGAGTTTAAAGTCAAACCATCAGTGTTCTTATTACTTATCCCACTATCTTGGGATAAACAAGGAACAGTATCATTGCACTTGGAAATAGTTATTCTGTCTGACTGCTGAATGATATCTTCTGAATCTGATGCAGATGCAGATTCTGGATTCTGTAGACCAGAGGAACTGAAACTGCTGTTTTCACTGAGAGAAGATGAACAATTATCATAACTGGATGATGTCAAAAGGGTATCACATCCATTATTTGCAGGTAATGGAATGGCAGAGCATGATTTCACTTCATCTTCTCCAACACCTTTTGAATAGTATTGAGGCGTTTTCTTATCAAATTCATCAGAACTGAAATTTTTTGTTGCAGTAGAATTATTGGGGATATCCATGCAGATATCATGGTTTGAAATAACTGTTTTTGTCACATCTCCACAAACATCTGATAAACAAATATCAGAACATTCTAGAGGTGTACTTTGGTGTTTTGAGCATCCCTTCGAAACCATGGTATCTTTACTGTGCTCAGAAGAATCAATCTGCAAACTTAGGTCATTGTCGGATACAATTTTAAAACATTTCTTTCGTGGATCTGTAGGCTCCCAGACTTTCTTTGTATGAAAACCAACTTTGGTACCCAAGTATCTACCAGCTGTCCCAGCTTTTCCTTTAAAAACAATAGAGCTATCCGTATATCCATGATTGTATCTACCACTGCTGTACATTTGCCGGGATGCATCCAATGTTGTTTGTGCCTTATTCAGATTTTTAACCTCCCATCCTGATCTAGAATTATAGGGAACATTCTTGGATACATTATCTTGATGGCTATAAATACAGGAATGGTAGTCATACCCATCATGTAGTGTCTGCTTCTTCAAAGGATTGTCACCAATTTTCATATTACAATTTCTTGTAGGAATCCGAGGAATGTTTCCTCTTAAATTCCTATTTAGCCCATTAAGGCATCTTGAACTCGTTGAATATACATTTCCCCTCATTCCAGCAATATCATTTTGATTTCTGGTATCAACATCAAAGCTCAATTGACAATGGTCATAATCATTGGACTGGAATGCAGAATCCTGTTTGAAACCGAGTTTTCTTCTGGATGATTTTGATTGCTCCGGTACAGAAGAGTCATTTGCACCTTGAGATTTAAGCTCTACAATATCATGGTCTGGATGTCCAAACCTGAAAATTTCCAAGTCTTGACATTCTGAACCAACAGTTTTACCAGAGTTTTTGTTAATAATATCAGGTGAATGAGGTCTGGCAAGAGCACGCTCTCTTTCCTCTCTATATGAATCCCTGGCATCAATGAAGATAGGCGGTTCTTCATGAACATCAATAAAATTAGGTGGTTCTTCATGCACATCAATGGATAATTCACTTGACTCACTACTATCTTTTCTTTCCTTCTCTTTTACTTTTCCCTTAAATCTTTCTTTTTTCCTTAATTTCCTTTCTCTTTCTTTTGTTCTCCTTCTCTCTTTCCGTTCCTCATCCTCACGTTTTTCATTTTCCTCTTCTCGAAGAAGCATCATCTATAAGAGATGAAAATAAAAGATGGGAAACAGAAGTAAGATTTCTGCATATTGTATTCATACTAACTGACCTGTTTTTCTATTGTAAGTAAGTCCTTGCATGCTAGATGAACATTCCTTTCCAACAATTTTAGGGCTAAACACACAAATGTACTGTGTGCATTTTGCCGAGCTATATTTTCTCTGAAAGCTTTCTCTACCTGAAAAATAACAGAAACATTATTATTGCATAATCAACAGAAATAAGCCATTAAACTCTTTAAGCAATATAAAACGACAAACATTAGGGAAAACACAAAGATAGCATGTCATTTGCTTTCGTTAAAATATCAAATCCGAATCATATACCTGATCTTTAAAAATGACTATAGCAGCATCTAAAAGGAATTCTCTAGCAAGTTCTGGACTCTTGGCATGTTTTTGTGGACGAGAACCATCATTATCCAGGTCGTTTCCATCTTTATCAATAGTATCATCATCCTGTAATCACAAATAAAAAAATATAATAATCATAAGAAACTATGGCTGAAGCATTATATATTTGTATATATCAAGGTTTAAAAATGAGTGGTTAAATGATGGAAAAGGCCTGGCCAATTCCACCAGCTACCAACATAGAATATTCAGATCAGATTGACTCAAATACCCTACAAAAACCTAAACAAAGAAGTAAAAAAATGATAATAATCTTAAACCAAAGTCTTTCTAATCTGTCTTCTCCCTCACTTCAATGACCTTTCTGGTGGTAAGATTAAGAGATCTAAATGCTATTACTGCCTCCCATCTTCATCTTTTTTAGGTTTTTCAAACCTTGGTATTTATATTATATCAGTAAAACTTATGGTTGAAACAGTTTATGGTTTTGAAGAAATTATCTTATTTAAGAGGGGAGAAACCTTGGTATCTTCATCGAAGCATGGAATTGAATTTTTTAGACAGTATGATAGACATAATCACATAATAGCAGAGTTTTCTGTTATCTATAGTATTATCACCTCTTCTTCCTCTGCTTCTTCAGCATGCTCAAAAAAATTTCTAATACTTTCTCCTTTAGTCATTATTACATAGCCTTCTGCCACAACAAGTCGGCGATGGACACAAGGTTGTCCCTTTAATGCATGTGCCTTTACAGCAAGTTCCGTACAACGACCATCTATTCTCCAGGCCCTCAGTGTAATGAAGCATGCTTCCAAATCACCAAGATCGAGCCCATCAACTTGAACCTCTGCAGTCATACCAACATCTTCAAAGTCCAAAATGTCAGATTTTCCTTCCCCTGTCCCAATACCCCATTCAAAATGATGATACGTTCCACCAGTGTCTGTGAACAATTGACGCCAATCAGCTTGAACCATATCATCAGATACCTGAATAATGAAAGACTTGAGTAAATTGTTGACAAAATGATTAATCAGTAAAGAAAAGAAGATGATGTTATCCAGTAAACAATTAACATTAGAAGCATATTAGAATAATAATTTGACATTGCAATCGTTAATTACTGCATCTCTAGAAGAAACAAGGAATAAAATCATGCAACAACAAACCTCATACTGGAATGCAGCATCTGCCGAACAAAACCAAATTGTACAATGGATTTCCCTACGCATGCGCTTCAGTTCCTTTAAGTCTTTGAATTCCCGTATTACATTCCTTCGGCAATCTCTACAAAATCTTTTGCTGTCAAACCTGTGAATGACAATTACAGTATCAAACACTGTAAGAACACAAAATTTAAGTATCTTATATCAATTTAAAATCAATTTGGCTATATTTATGGAAAAATTACAACTATATATTGGCAGTGCCTTTGTAATGATTTTGAACTTTGCACAACAAAGTGCCTTCTAGTTTTTATTTTTAACTTTGCACGACTTCGCTATTGGCATGTAAGGATTTTTAACTTTGCATATTTAACTGGGCAGTTTTGATCTTTATGTTTTGAAACAATTACACTTAGGTATTGAATTTCATTGTTCACGTAATGATATATTAAAGAAATTTGACAAGTCATGTCTTTGTCAATTTTATAAAAGATTACCAATTTACCATACATACCTTAAATTGTTCTTACATTAACATAAAAAGATAACGACCCATTGTAAAGTGTCAAATGAGTCTTGCACTCTTTACCATATTTTATCTATTGTTTTTATGCTAATTCCCATTATAATCAGGGAAATGGCCTTCATTATTATTAATGAAAATATTTAACTGCTTCAAAAAAAAAGATAACGACCAAAGCTACAAAAAAATTTTAGAAGTGGCAAATCCTTACCGATGTGAAGAAGGAAAATGCTAACAATGAATTGATAAATTGAAGAAGATTAGTAAGCTCTTTTTCAATTGTAATTTCAATGGATTGTTTTCCTTACCTTGGAATCCACCAGGGAAGGAGAATGATCAGATCAGATCTCAGGGAATAAAGCAAAGAGAAAATAGAAATAGAATAACATAAAGGAGAATTGAAGGTGGAGGAAAAGGAATATCTGTAGTAAAACAAATGATCAAAAACTATCCTCTTCTTGGGTTCACTGAGTATTTGTACTCATTACTCACAATGTGGCTATGGAACAATTCCACATTGTGAATTAAAAAAGCTCAGAGATTTTATTTTATAAATAACAGCTCAGAGATTGAGCATGGTGGCCCGAACTAACTCGAACCACTCTTGGGCTTATCCTGGATCTGTTTCGATTCTATGGGCCTTACACTTGCACTGATTGCAAAGACTATGATTAAACTGAGTATTAAGATGCTCTGCATCACGATGTCTTCAGCAGTGCAGCTCTTTGAAGACCATTTGTGACCAAAATTCACATACGGGTTAAAAAATGCATTCAGTATCTATTAGATAATTTATATTAAATTTCCTTACTTCTTTCCAATCAGATATACTTGTAGAGTTGTAGTGTGATTCTACCAATCATTAGCAAACCTTGCAATTTGTATTGGCACATTCTAGAAAATAGTAATACTATTATTTTCAGAATTTTAAAAAAAGAATTGTTTTCTTTTATATTTGGAATTGCTTACACATAGAAATACACTTATTCTGATTTCCAGTTTTGCACATGCTAAAAAGATAAATAGTTTTGAAGGTAAATCACCTATACATAAGTTTCTCTATGAAGTCGTCCTCTTTCATTTGCAAGAGATTTAGCTGACTCGTATCATCTAGAGATTTAAAAAACTCAACCAGTGTATCACAAGAAACCCTTGCCGTGTGCAACGCACATGTTTCTCTTGTCCCATGAACTCTACCATAATTATTCAATCCATGGCTTATCCATCCACGACCTCCACCGCCACATGCATCAGGAAACTGCAGCTCACGATCATGTTCTCTTTGCCGTGCACAGTCAAAAACCTGAGAAGAAGTTATTAGCCACTATGAGAGAGAAAAGATAAAATAAGTAAGAAGGGTAAATGCAAATACAGTAAATGTAAAGAAACATTAGATGTAAAAATATTGTCACTCTCTTATACAGTTGTGACCATGACTAGCTTGCCAAAGAGTGGAACCTCAAGAAGTTGGACTCCCATGAGCATATAGCTTGTATTTCAATCTGTAAAAGATTGTGCTTCTTATATGATGTAGATTCATGTGCAATGCTCGCATCCTTTAAGATTTCTCTGCTAACAATTTCTGGAGGTCTTAAAGTATGTTGTTTTAATCTCCTATTCCTTTCACACCATATGTGCCAGGAAAAGGATGCTAGTATAGTCCATAGTATTTTTGTATTACTGGAATTGTGTGTTAATTTTTATATTACTTCCGTAATGTCTCCTATCCTGATGTATATTGCAGGTGAGAGAGGGTTTTATCCACTGAGTATCCAAACGGCATTGTTAAGACAACTAGTGGAAGAGGGATCTAATGTAATGACGGTTGAAATAGAGATGTTGCAATGTCTCTTGTATTGAGGTTGAGACCCCAACTTTGTAGCCAACTTTGAGACCACAACAGCATGGAGAATTTGGGGGGCTTTTTGGACCAGATCCCTGAGTTTATCTCTTGGATGATACCCTTGGCCCTTAGTGTCTTTGAGTGACCCTATAGTTGTTCATGCAGTCTATACATTTCTCTATGGTTTCTTTATTGGCTAGTACTGTTTTCCACATATGAGAGTCCAGAGTAGGTTTGTACTCTATTTCCTCAATACTTCTTCCCTTGATATTCCTAACTTTTACCCAATCTGCTAGTATGGAATTGTTAGGACTCCACTTCCTCTCTGTTCTTTTGACCAATGCCGAGGCATTAGTGACAAAGAAATCCATGACCCTTATTCCTCCTTCCTTCTTTGGGAGTGCCATTTTTGCCCAAATACTACATCTTCTCCCATCCCAGATGAAATTGTAGCCTTGTAGGTGTAAGTCGATTTCCAATCTACGAACAAATTTGATCTCTCCTGATCAAATTCTCTCTACCTCACACAAGAATGGTGGCTCTCTCTATTCTCTCAATTCTGACCTCACACAGAAGTACTAATCTGAAATGTGTAATCAGATCAGAAAAAATAGAAGTGGAGGAAGAAAAAATAAGTACACAACAAAAGAGAATGTTTTGTTAACGAGGTTCAGTTGTACTTACTCTCCGGGGGTGATTGTGTTCCTCATATCCTTGGTGACAAGAATTACAAACGGCAGAAAATTATTACAAGAGAAAAATTAGATACTATTTATAATTAGTTATTCAAGGAGGTGTGCCCTAGCCCTTGATGACTAATTAATCCAACAGGCCCAATAAGAATTATTAGCCCACGAGGAATATTCTCCATCTAACTTATGCCTCCCTTATAATTTAATTAATTGCTCATTGAAATAATTGCAAATAACTCCAGATGTGTCAAGCAAGTAGGCATGTATATCGGTCGGATTCGACTCAGATGCGCTGGTATACGAATCCGAATCCGAATAATATCGGGATAATCCGAATCCGTCTGAATAATATACGGATAGGAAAATCCAAATCTGGATGACTTTTTATAAAATTTTAAAAATAAAAGT
The DNA here is from genome assembly GCA_001185155.1 of Zostera marina. Taxonomy (NCBI): domain Eukaryota; kingdom Viridiplantae; phylum Streptophyta; class Magnoliopsida; order Alismatales; family Zosteraceae; genus Zostera; species Zostera marina. The sequence goes on from LFYR01001385.1 coordinate 57,005, forward strand.
ATAAAATCACCCTTAATAAAGTTAATCAATAGTCAATTAATCATCCTAAAATCCGGAAGTCAATTTATATTTATTCGGATATCCGAATATCCGAGAATCCGGAATTATCAACCGAATTCGGATTTTAACGGCGGATATTGCAGATATCTGAATCCATTCGGATAATTTCAAGACATCATTTTTGGTATCTGAATCCGGAATCTGAAAATCCGAATTCGAATAGACATATTCGAATTAAAAAACGGATACGAATACGGATTTCGGTATACCATTTACAGGCTTACAAGCAAGTGTTCCTATAGAGCTTCATAGCAAGCCCCAAGGTGGTGAATCTGGGTGAATTTCTATCATACTTTGTGAAGTCTCCTAATCTGATGTCAAGGTTGGCTAAGGATGGAATCGGAATATTTTGTAGCTTCCAGAAGGAGTGGTTGAGGGTCTCTGGAATATGAGCAATTGAAAAAAAGGTCTCTTGGAATATGGGCAGCCCACAGACCCTAGGTAATTGCCCCATTGAATATACTTATATACCTGAGTAATTGCACATAAGATGAATGATTGATTATCACACAGACCACTAGAGTTAGAGGTCAAGGAAGCTCTCTTTAGCCTAGCACTAGGCAAGGCTAGGGTGTCAAATAAAGCCCGGCTTGGCGGGCTCGCGAGCTCAACGAGCCGAGCCCGAGCCCAATGCTCAGGCTCGTTAAGCTCGATGGGCTCGGTAAGAAGTATAAAAAATTTAAAAAATATTATATTTAGAGAGAATAGAGATGTAGCACAGATGGTAAAATGTTTCTTTAGCATGCAAGAGGTCATGGGTTCGATCCCCCATGTTTCCAAATTAATTATTTTAACCCAAGGTTCCAGATGCGCCTCTGCGCGATGCGCCGCCACCTGGAGCATCTGAGCATATGCGTGCATATGCGCTCAGATGCGCCAGTGGCATTTTCGTAAATATTTATAAAACTATAGGAAATTAATATTTTTTTATATATCTAAATTATATTAATTAAATTTTTTAGTTAAAAATATATTGGATAGAAAAATTATTATAATACATATATTTATTAATGATTATAACACCCTATAATTCATTGTAACACCAAGGTTTAAAAACCGGTTAACCATTTAGGGGTATTTTCGTAATAATATAGCTCTATAAATGGCTAGGGTTTCTTTAAACTTATAAAAGATAGGCTTTTATAAAAAGAAAATAATAAATAAACCAAGAGGCTTTTAAAAAATAATAACGTAATGGGCTGGGCTGGGCCTTCTTTAATACATCTACAACATAAAAAATACTCTATAATAATAATTTATTTAACCACACTTTTTTAGTCCCACATCGATAGAATTCAAAAAACACAAAGAAGGTTGGTCTATAAATAAAGATACATTTTGTCTAAAACAAATATGAAGTCTAAAGAGTGGGAGGAGCTTATATTAAAAATAATATAGATCTTTTCATGGACCAATGTATAAATTTTTATGCGAAAAATTTATAAGGTCTTAAAATAAAATAAAAATTGGCCTTTTTTTTAAAATAAAAACAAAACACTGTTTTAAGTTATTTAAATAACTTAAAACAGACCTGGATCCGGGTCTGATTTTACCCGGATCCGGCTAAGGGAGATGCGCCTGGCGCATCATCGCATATTCAGAACCTTGTTTTAACCTGCAGGTTAAGTTAGAGCCTAGGCTCCCGGGCTCGAGCAAAGTCTCTGATGAGCCCGAGCTCAGATGATACCTTAACGAACCGAGCCCAAGCCCAGCTCTATAAGCAAAAGCTCGGCTCGGCTCGTTTGACACCCTAGGCAAGGCTCATTTTTCAAAAAAAAAATGGCATGAACTCAAATCCACTATCATGGATTGTGTAAGGGAATTCTTCCTTGGAAAATCCTCCTTTAGGCTAAAAATCACACCTGGATCACCTTGGTCCCAAAGAAACCATCTGCTGCTTAACTAGTTGATTTTAGGCCTATATCATGTGTGAATCTAATATATAAGGTACTGTTAAAAATCTTAGCCAACGGGATGAATGAGGGCACAAACCTTCTGGTCTCTCCCAACCAAACTGCCTTTATGAAAGGTAGAGTAATATCAGATAATACCCTATTAGCTGGCGAAATGTTGCAAGGATTTGGTAGAAGGACCCCTAAAAGATGCATGTGTGGATCTCAAAAAGTCATTTGACGTCATAAGGTGGGATGCTAATCATGCTATATTGGAAACCCTTAGGGTTATGGGCTTCTCTTCTCATTTTATCACCCTCATTAGTAATTGCATTGTCTGCATACAATCAACCTCCTTTTCAGTACTAGAAGGTACCCCCTCTACTAGACCTTTCAAAAGTCAAAGGAAGTTGAGACAACCAGACAAAAAAAAACCATATCACCTATCCTCTTTAACTTGGTTATGGATTGTCTTAGCAACCTCATACAAAAAGGGGCCAAGGAGAGGGAAATTGACACCTACCGAATCAATGGTGTTAAATCAATTTCTCATCTCATCTATGTTGATGACATACTAATATTCTCAAAAGCAAGCCCAAAATCCCTCCAAGCCATTAAGAATATTTCAAAAGTATTCTCTGAATTCTTTGGGATAGAAATCAATAGAGATAAAAGACTAGTGCTCATTATTCAAAGGTGGTGGACTCTCTCCCACTGTCCCACATATTCAGGAATTCATAGGTTCCTCCTTAAGCCTCTTCCCCTTACGGCCTTACCTACCTTGATATACATAGGTAAAAGAAAGAGCTTTAGGCAATGCATCAATCTTATCTAACCTAAAAGACCCTAGTTAGATGAAAGGGTAGATGCCTATCTCATGGGGGTAAGAATGTAGGATTCAACTGGTAAATTGGGTCTTTGCTGGTATATTCTCATATTGGATCAATGGAACAATCCTTCCCAACTCAGTGATTACCAAAGTAAGGCAAATTACATATAAATTCATCTAGGGTGGGAAACATTCCTCTCCATGGTCTAGCATGATACTATCTAGGAAATATGGGGGTCTTAGTGTTAGAAACTGAGGCCTCAACTATAGCCTCTTATATGAAAAGATTAGGGGTGAGTGGGTATGGGGAAATACCTGGACTTTAAAACTCCTGCGTAACAGGCCAAATGATCAGGGACGGGACGGATACGGGGATACCCGTTGATTATTATATTTTAAATTCTGAAAAATAAAAAATCAACTTTTGGTCAGGTACAAGGCGAGTACCAGATACAGGGGTGGGTATACTCACCCCTACTTTTGGTCCAATTGGGAATCTATCCTTGTCTCCTAGATCAAAGATAGATACATTAAAGGAAGGGATTTCATAGATATACTTCCCTCTCCTACTAAAGATTCCCTACGTGGAAGGCCATCCTCAAGCATAGGGAAGATGTAGGAAGTTTGATGAATTATAATTCTAACTATAACTTGATCCTTACTGGATTAGCTGGAAAACCTAAAAGTTCCCTAGAGGACTAAGCTTACTCTTGAGTTTGTAAGGGATTCAAGGTTTGAGTTGCATCATAGCGCGTAGCGCCGGCTACCCGCACTATGGGGATATAGCGTGCTATAGCGCCTCCATAGCGCCAAGTGTATTTTTTAAAAAATCTAGATATATACAATAATTAGTAATCGAATTAAATCAATAGTTGAAATGGGGAAAAATCGTGAGATCTGGAAGAGAAATCTATATAAATACTAACCCTATTTGGGTATTTGGGCGGATCCTAACCCGGATCTGCCTAAAGGTCCACTTCCCATAGCGCAGGGGGATAATGTCGTCTACCCGCTAGCGCGTACTACTCAAACCTTGAAGGGATTATCTATATATTCATGTTTATATTGTAAAACTGGACAAGGTCCACTTCATTATCCAATGAAAATTTAACTTCATCACGAAAGTTACATATGAGGCATGTTCCCTAGAGGACTAAGCTTACTCCTGAGTCTAAGGGATTATCTATCTATTAATGTTTATATTGTAAAAGTGTAAAAGTATAAAACTAGGCAAGACCCACTTCATTATCTAATGAAAATTTAACTTCATCGTGAGAGTTACATAGGAGGCATGTTGCTGGAATTTACACACCCCATTCTCTTAGTCTCATTAAGGTATTAACGTATTTGGGTCGGATCCGCCCTAATTTATACGATTTAAACAGTTTGAATCGCAAACAACTCCCAAAAGAGCCTCCCACACCTTCCAGTTTCCCCCCGATCCGGTCAGCTCCTCCGTCCAAACTCCAACGACCCTCTGGCAATCCTATGGAGACCACGATCTGAACCAAAACTGAAGATATAATTACAATTTACAAATATTTTTATTTTAGGGATTAATATATAAAAATACATGTGTTTTCTTCTCTTTTTTATATAATTACAAATACACCACTCGGGCAAAAGTACGCTTTTGCAAAAATACCCCTAGTGGTGCATCGTACAGAGGCGCTTTCTAAACCATGAGCATGCTATCCATATATGGAAGAATAGTTGACTCTGCAATCAAGACTACTATCAATTATCACTCTATCTGAGATGAGGGTTGTCCAAAATAGGAGTCTTGTGAGAGTTTGATCCGTATATTATTTAGAGGCTTATTCTTGATGTATCTTTCTTGGAACCATTGAACACAGATAGACTGATAGAGTCACTCTTCCTCCAGAGTTTGGAGGTTGTCTTTACGCTCATAGTCTTTGGAGTGATAGGGAGATTTCTTACACTTAGACCCTCGCTCTCTAATCTGGTCAAACCATCTGGAACCAAGATATTCCCTTTCTTCCATCCCATATGAAACTCTGTGTAAGTTTGTTAACCTTCTTCGCCACTGATTTCCCTAGGCCCAGTAGGAGAATTTCCCTGCAATAATCTAATTTATTAATTGGATCCTACCTCCATATGATAGGCACCTCCCACTTACAACATTTAAAAAAACATAATCAGATATAAATTATGGAACTAAGTGACAACTAACAAGTAAAAAGCATATAGAGATAAATGGGAGCAAAGTTGCAAGCTCCTGTGATTGGTATTTGGCAACTTCATACTAGTTTCCCAATTACCACATTTTAGAAACATGTAATATAGTATAAAACTATGTATAGAAAGGAACATTGTGAAAAGTAAGATAGGTAACATGTATAACGCAATTAAAGATCATATGGAGGCTTCACCACTAGCTTGATAAAATGACGGTATACTTACATTTTCTAGCATAGTTGGATTTCCATATACATAACAATCCATTAGTGTCAGTGCCCCATCTCTAGTTGTCATCAATCCTCCCCAAGGATGAACAGAAGGATTTTCATCGGCAACTAATTCCATGTCTTCCCCATTCGTCAAACCTCTAGTTTTATGACCTTGATTTTCCTGATTAAATGACTTCCAATACAAAAGAATTTGTGCAAAACCTTCTAGAAGCAATCCATTGCACCTTGAGCAATACATATTTTTTCGAGCCTGCTCAAAAAATGACTGCTTGTCTATCTTCAATAATGCACGTCGTGATTTTGGTGATAATTCACTCCAAAACTATTGATGAACATTTGGAAAAAGGAAACAAAAAGTAAAAAAATTGTATGAAGATTGAGGAATAACATAAAATATTAACCAATTGTTAAAAATGAAGATACAAAGTAGTGCTAAGTGCTAACCAACTTTGAAGAAAATCCTTGGGGAATAATGTTAACATGAATGAATTAAAATTAAAGGTATATTCAACTGATTCTAAAATATTACTGATTGCCTTTGAATTCCATGGCATAACATCCATCCAGAATCCAAAGGAAAAAATATTGGAATCAGAAACAGTGAGAGTGGGATATTTTGTCAGGAAAAGAAGGCAAAATGTTCATAACTCCATATGCTATCTAACTACTGAATCCTTAGTCTCCCACTCCAGATAAAAGAAAACAAAATAACACAACATGAAATAAAAATCAGGTTAACAGAGCAACGTCATCTACCTTCTGCAGTCTTTCCGAACTGATAACATTACTATGCTCGGACCATATCGATGACAATGATTCCGTATCCACATCCTGAAAGTACAGCGCACTTCCATCCACCTGCAGATCGTCAAACGTCACATTCCTCTTCACAAGCGCTGGCATCTTTCTTCCTCAAATCCTCGTCAATTCCACACAGATCCCCTTCTTGTCAATCTATCAATCCACGCCCAACATCCTAATGGTCAGATGCTCGTAACGGTAACAAGAATAGAGGACGCGTAAAATCCAATCCGAAACCGTCCCTTTTTCTCCGTTGGAGCACGATCGTATGTTCAGAATCGTAATAGAGAGGTCCTTGATTCCTTGGATCCGGAAACGATATGAGCGCCACTGAGATACGGAGGAGGATCGCAAACGGTAGCTTGCGGGTTTTGGGGATGTCAATGATGAGATTTGGCTTCTTCGGCGGCGTCGTATAGAGAGCGCGAGCAAGAAAGGAAAGAAAAGAAAGAAAGAAAAAAGAGGGGAGAAAGGAAAAAAAATTGCAGATGAGGGGATGGATTATATGAAGGCCGCAACCGCGGAAGATGGGATCGCGAGTGGTTAAAAAAGAAAGAAAAGAGTGTGCACAGCTCACCACTCACCCAGCTTTCTTACCCCAATGCAGAGGTTTCGACCCTTTTACTCTTACCCTTCTATCTTTACATAATTTCGATCAAAATCTTAGACAAATATGTCCTTGGAAAATGGAGACTGGAGAGTTAGGGTGCCTAGTGCCTACCCGTCACAAAACGCTAAAACCGAACCTAATACAAATAACTATACAAGTAATCTATCTTGCAATCAATGAAAGAGCAATCCTTGGTGAACAAAACAAGAGGAAACTTGCATGCAAACTCTGGTTTTCAGGTTCTACACTTAGTAACTCCTTGTTGGGTCAAATCTTTTAACAAAAGAGTTAATTAGGCAGGTTGAAATTAGCAGCATGAGTCGTCGTGGCGGGAACGGTCGTCTCAATATGATAACCTCGGCATAGTTTGTTGTTCTAGGATTCTTTAATTTACATGGACATTGTGTCTAGTTGCGTGTCATAATTTTGTTTATTTGATGTGCTAACCTTTAAATTGCTCTTTTTAGGTATTTAACCCGAGCCAACTCTTCTTCTCGAGTGATATGGACGAGAATGTGCACCTTCAAGCCCTTCTGAACTTTCATGTTACCGGGATCAACACTAACCTCCGATCTTCCCATGGCTTAGATGATGGAGAGATCCGTCGACTGATGCATGTGGAAAGAAGAATGCACCTGGACGAGACTATCCACGCTATGGAGCGCAAGGTGAAAGGTAAAGGTGTCATTGGTAAGAGCACACTAAGCCCATCTTTATCAATGATGATGAAGATTGGAAGAAACGGTGAACTTCTCACTTGACCCAGGAGCTTCTGCTCATATGCTCTCAGGTACCGTTTTTCCTTCTGGATTGTTTTTATTTTCGCTTAGTATTTTTCTTGCGTAAATAATTTCCCTTTAATTGAGTAATTACTTCGTAGGTCCAGAAAAAACATTTGTGGTTCCAGGGGATTCGAAAAAGAATCCTCGGGCCAAGATCGAGGTTGAGGCAAGGGGGTTTCTCGTCAAGGTCATCTTTCGAGAGTTCCTCTTCTGATGAAGATGAAAGCCCCCGGGAGGATGAGGTTCCCAAGCCTTATTCTCCTTCCCAGATGGGTTCTAATTAGACTTGAACTTTTTCTAAAATTATCCAGAATTGTCCTAATTACCCTCAAAGACTTATAATTGACATTTGCAAAACATAACACATTGTCGGCAAAACTGAGATGTGTTGGTGAGGTCGCTCCCCCCATTACGAAGGTATCCAAGTCTTCACATTACTCGACGAGGTGCATCAATTGCAAAAGAATCTCCATAACCAAATTGAAAAGGATCGGTGACAATAGATCTCCTTGTCGAAACCCTCTTCCATTGACAAATTGAGACGAAGGCTCTCCTTCTATGAGGATATAAAAGGTCGAGGTCGAAATGTACTGAATGATGAGTCTGATCAATGCCCTTGAGAAACTCATACTGATAAGAGTGATATGGATCGCTTCCCAGCTAACCAAATCGAATATTTTAGTAATATCGAGACTTATGCAGACCCGTTTTGCCGTCGTCTTCTGATTGAAGCCCCGTAGTAACTCCTACGCTAAGAGGGCATTATCAGAAATTATTCTACCCTTTGTGAAAGTCATCTGGTTGTCTGAAAGTAGATCTGAAACAACAAGCTCAATCCTAGTAGCCATTAGTTCAGATATGATCTTATAAGTTGTGTTTACGAGATCGGTCTGTAATCACAGATATACGATGCCTCTAGAAATTTAAGAATAATAGTGATGAATGTAGCATTAATATACAGTGCTTTAATGAGCCTCGTCCATCGAAGAAGTCCTTTATAAGCGTCATCACATCTCTCTTAATGATTCTCCAATATCGTTTGAAAAATCCCACCGTAAACCCATCACAAATCTAAATCCAAAGATTGCAATACAAATCCCCCCTCTGATCGATGGGTTATGGAGTCTTGAAGATGCTAGATGATGGTGATGATCCTTGAAGATGCTGGATCGATGGATGTGGAGTCTTGAACAAGATGACCTAAAAATAATGGAATTGATAAATCAACTCTACCATCTGGGGAATTCATTGGACACTTTTATCAGTAGCTAGTTGAAGCATATGGAAGGAGCGCAATACAAGAAAAGCTACTGCCATTCATTTAAGTGAAAGTATGATTATGAAGCAGATCATCCGTACTACAGAATGGAGATTTAAAGAACACCGTTACAAGAAATCACACAAATGCATGAATGAGGCAATGACTTATCAACATTGGAATACTTTTGCTATTCCAAATCTACTACAATGCTTTAATGTTATTTGATTTTAAACTTATGTTTTTTATTTTAACTTTATCTTTATAAAAATCTTTTAATTATTTTTAATTTATGACTAAGTACCTTGAAAAAAATACTATCTTTGTAAATATTTTTTCTTTTTGTACAATAACAATCCACTCATATACACCAAAAATCCCTTTTTGTGTGCTTGCTCATCATCAACCTCCAGTACTATGTCTAAGAAATCCAACATGGTGTTCGTGGAGGACTCTCCAACCTCATCGTCATCGTTTTGGACGATGACCTCGAACGGTACATCTAGGCAACGACCGGGACCGGACTTGGCACGGGTAAGAAAGTATAGTGATGAGAGATAAAAGTGATGTGTTGAAGTTGTCAGTGCATTGATTTAAGAGAAAATGTTAAAAGTACCCACCTAAGATTGGTTTGGAGTCAAAACTACCTATAAATTTATGGACGATTTTACCCTTAGAATTAAATCAAATTTACGAAACTGCCATCTCTACAGTTAACGGACAAAAACCCTCTCCTTCCATCTGTTCACTTTCTCCACTATGCTCTGCCGGCCTAATCTCGAACTGGAAGAGACATGGCTGGAATGTAAAACAAGAACAACAAAACATACACAAAGTCACCTGCAAACAAAGTTAGTAATAACGGGAAACAGTGCGTGCGTTTCCACTTTCCGACGAGGTGTGATTCAACCGAAAGTGCATTCGACGGGAGGCTATGGAAATCGGGTTCTGTCATTACAGTATGTAGTTGTATATCATATGATTCTTATGAACCCATCTAAGCTTCTTCTCACTTGACCCATCCCACTCCCGCCTCAACCACTCTTCTCCCCTGTCGTTGCTCCTTTGGGGGAATCGCAGTGAGCCGATCCTGTTGGAAGTTTTTATACATGGCCACAAATGGTGCTCGGGTCCAGTCAGTTTTTATACATGGCCACGAAGGATGAAGGGAGGTTAGCCAAGGCTAACCCCCATGCGTAGGTTTAATTACCGTAATTATCTTGCTTCAATTATTTTTTACATTATCTGCTTTTATTATTAATACAAAGTAAGTGTGGAATAATGGAAATCGATGGAAGATGGCCGGTTGTTAGACGGAAGTTAAATGAGGAAGCAAGTGTTGGCAGTCTTTGATGACGTTGGTTCGAAAAGTGTGAATCGCAGGTTCGGAACTACGATTTCGAGATTTGCACGTAGATTGGATTTGAAGAATCTGTTGATTTTCACATGAAGAATCTGTTGGATTTAAAGGATACATCATCTATTGTACATTGGAAAAAAAATCGATGGACAATATATTGTTAGAATAAGTAATCTTACCCAATTCATAGTAAAATAAGATAAGGGTAAACATTATTTTTTTACCATTACTCTGATTTGTATTCTAATTATTCTAATTATTCTATCATCAATTCTATTGTTAAATTTACACTTTGTTGAAATTTGACACGTAAAAAATGTATCTCAAAATGTAAATATATTTTTAAACTCATAATATATTATTAAAATCGTAATTTAATTTGAACAAAGAAATTTTTTTCAACATTTTGTAATTTATTTACTGTGTGGTGACTCTCTATGAAAACCAAATGTTTAAAATGACCGAGGTTGAGTGTAGCGATTATTTGGGACTTCCGTTGATCTAAGAATTAACAGTGGATTTAGGGAGTGACGACTGAGTCTGTTTTGAAATTTAAAGTGTGATGTTAACACACGAAACTGTGGTGTAATTGTGTAAACATGGGCGAACTAATGTGTGCAACGTGCTGACTGCATGCTGTCAACATTCTCATAGTATTTACGAACGTGACGAAAAATCTACCTTCCCCAACACGGCCTCAACTTACGTGCACGGTTCAGATTTGCAGTTTACACGCTCAATTCATACGTCAAATTCTCAGCAAACTCTTTCTTCTACGTTTCATCCTCCTCCGTCCGTCGGTTAATTATTTCGTTTTTCTTAGACTTTGGAAATATTTTACTACCTAACTGTTCTTCTCTTTGACTCACTCACCCGCCGTCTGTTTCTAATGTCGGTGCCGACAATTGCGATTTACGCCAGTCCACCGGGCGGAATTTGTTCCACCCAATCTACGTCCGGTGGGATCCTGGACTCTGATTTCAATCCAAGACATCATTCGTCATCGACATCAACCTCTGCTCCAAACCAGAGATCAATATCGGGAGGTATATCCTGCCTCTTCTCCTCTTCCTCACTGCCTTCGCCCCGACACATCGTCTCCGCGCCTTGTTCTTCAGCCTTTGCCTTTGGAGACCAACGATCTGATGACCTCACTTCATACTCTGATTTCGGATATTCGTACAAGAGCGTGAGTCATGGCCATAACCAGAGTCCAGCAGCTCCAGCCTTGATGCTGCAAGCGCCGGTTACCCGGGAGAAGTTCGCATCGACTTCGCCATCTAAGATTCCAACCCACAACGACCAACCGATTGATTTGGGCGAACTCGCTTTCAGCATGGAAGACGAATTCGTGGAGTCTTCAGAGACCGCGAATTGCTACGAGGAGTATGCTACGGAGATGCTCAGTGGAGCACGAGCAGAACACACGATCTTCAACGACGAGTTCGTCACCAAAGCCTTTTACGAAGCCGAGAAGGCTCACAGAGGACAGGTAAAAATAAACTAAAATAAATTCCTTTCTTAACAACAAATAATTTTTTGCGTGCGATCGGTGATCAGTTGAGAGCAAGTGGCGATCCGTATCTACGACATTGTGTAGAGACGGCGCTTCTATTAGCCAACGTCGGCGCAGACGCCACTGTGGTTGCGACTGGACTTCTACACGACACGGTGGATGATTGTTCCATAGATCACGGCTACATCGCTCGAACATTAGATGCCCAAGTTGCTGATTTGGTCGACGGGGTGACCAAGCTAAGTCAACTGAGCAAGTTGGCAAGGGAGAACAACACGGCAGACAAAATTGTGGAAGCGGATAGATTGCATACACTTTTCCTCGCTATAACAGACACAAGAGCCGTCCTCGTGAAGCTCGCCGACCGTTTGCACAACATGATGACATTGGAATCTCTGCCCTTCGTCAAGCAGCAGAGATTCGCCAAGGAGACGATGGAAATCTACGCACCCTTGGCTAATCGTTTGGGAATTTCTAGTTGGAAGCAACAGCTCGAGAATCTATGCTTTAAACATCTCAATCCCGAACAATACTGGGAAATCTCTTCCAAACTTGCTACCAAGTTGGATAAAGCGGTGTTCATCGCATATTCTAAAGAGAAGCTGGAGTATGCGTTGAAAAGAGCCGGTGTCTCTTACCATGATCTATCTGGGAGACACAAGAGCCTATTCAGCATTTACGCCAAGATGCGGAAGAAGAAATTGAATATGAACCAGATCCATGACATTCACGGACTCCGATTGATAGTGGAGAATGAAGAGGATTGCTACAAGGCTTTGGATATTGTCCATCACTTATGGCCGCGGTGTGAGAGTAGTAGACGAACCAAGGACTACATAGCTCGTCCCAAATTCAATGGCTATCGATCACTACACACAGTCGTGATGAGCCATGATGAAGCACCGTTGGAAGTGCAGATCAGAACGTTGGAGATGCATCACCAAGCCGAATTCGGGTTCGCTGCCCACTGGCGATATAAGGAGGGCAAGCATATGTATTCTAAATCAGTAGTTCAAATGGTGGAGTGGGCAAGATGGGTGGTGAAATGCCATTGTTTAGTAAGAGATGGTTCCGTCAACAACACCCTTGCCGACTTGTCGTCGTCCTCATTCTCATACAAACCAACAAATATGCACACCGGCCCGGTATTCATCACAGTGCTGGAAAATGATAAGATGTCTGTAGAAGAATTCCCAGCGCACTCCACGTTGATGGATCTGTTCGGCCGACTTGCACGGGCAAGTTCAAGGTGGAGTGGTTACAGCCTTGCACAGAAGGAGGAACTCCGACCGAGATTAAACCATCAGCCGGTGGAATTGCTTGACAGATTTAGAAAATTAATGATGGGTGACATCGTGGAACTCACACCACAGATACCTGATAAATCATTGTCCGGTTATAGAGATGAAATTCAAAGAATGTATGATGCAAATGTAGTATCAGCCTCTTGTGAAATACCATGTACAACCTGATTCATTTCTCAATATTCAATAGAATAATGACATGTCACCTGCATTATTCCATTCTCACCCAAATAACAATCTTTCAACAAGTTTTTACGTATTTATAAATTGATTGAAGGACTACACCGCAAGTTATACTTAATCATTTCGGAACATAGTCAAATCCGAAGAATTCTTTGATCGCTTTGCAGCAGTTATAAAAAACGACACTCTTTGCTGCTTCACCTGCTGTTGCTGTTCCTCCTTTACATGGTATTGGGAGACTGGAGAAGTCACATTCGTAACAGGAATTTGGTTCGGATTTGGATTCCCAGAGGTATCAGCATGTTCATCTTCTTCCTCAATCTCCACATCTACGTCTGATCCCGTACAATGCTGCTCCGGTATGAAAAGCTGGTAATTGGGGTTTATCAGTGTGTCCTGCTCCGGTAGAATTCGCATCCCGCCGTTTCCAATCAACTTAGGCAGAGGCAACTTGTTTTTACTCTTCGCCAACTCTATCAAAATCTATACAATTGAGACAAAAATTAGGGTTTAAACTTTTTAAAAAGATAAAATGTTTTTTTTTAACAAAAAAAATTGATACGTCGTGAGAAGGGAGTTGGGGGGAGACGATTGAGTTGGTAGAGTTCTGAATAGCAAGTTTAACATCATCAACATCGATTGAAGATTTGGAGGCATGATTGGAGTAGATCTGGGCATCAGACAGGACCTCCTTAACATAACGGTACGATAATTCGAGAAATTGCCATATAACGCGAGGTTCGTATTTTTCTACACCCATAGATTTCAGTATAAATTTTATTATTCTTGCGTCCTTTGGCAACGTCTCGTTTTCCCATACACCATTGTTTTCTCGAATGACAGCATCGGTGTTTTGTTTCTACCAGAAAATCAGGTGAATATTTACAAGAATGGTTAGAATTAAATATTCAAAATAGGTCTTTTAACTTTTACACCCACCCAAATCTCAAGTCTGGATCAGAGTAGTCCTTCAATGTAGGACCACGTGACCTTAAAGAAAACCATCCGAGTCTAGGACACTTGGGCTTTACTCCTTGGTGAGAAAGCAAACGTCATATTTAACAATGATGACGAAAGCAAATCGGAATAAAAAAGATCAATTTAAATCTCTGCAATGTACATCGAGTCATCACTGTCTACGTTATGGATAAGAAACACATCTACAGAATTATGAATATATTATCGCGGGTAGACTTACAGAATTTTCTATCAAGATTCGTAATCGAGCATTATCTTAGATCCAATTAGGATCGATGGATGTTTGATAGAAAATTAAACTACTTGATGCAATGTAATTGCATTCCTTAAACATACTTTGCAAATTATACAATCAATAACATACAAGTTGAATTCATATGAGAAACCTCGTAAGATGACATGGTGTATACATGAAAGGAATGCGGGGTGGAACTGTCTGATTTCGGCCCGATCACAGCTAAAATCTTAGAGTTAGCAAGAGAGACGACCCCGTGATCCATTAGTGTGGACGTCCTCTGTTAGAAAAATGAATCTCTTGATCTGAAGACTCCATTTAGTATCCCGACGATGGGCAGAATCAAGATGAAAGACATCTCTGGTCCAACTATTTATGCACTACGTTGTGACGATGAAGAATCGATTGATCCCATCTTCTTCAACTGTAGCCACTACCGATGGCTACTCCGACAGTGTCTGGAAATACTCAACTGCGCGGTCAGAATTCACAACCCATTTTCATTTGAAGCGCTGGCAGCTTCACTACAGACACTAATAATTCGATCAAAGCCATAGGGATTACACTGGTCTCTAATTAGCACACTGACATGGTCGATTTAAGTAGAGCACACTAGGAGAATAGGAGGTGCTACTCAAATCAGTTTGCAACTCAACTGACATCAGCTCAAAATTCAAGAAAGCTCACTGCAGTGGGACAGAAGCAAGGGTACAGCATCTCTGGGACTCCTACATGCTGCTAATAAGAGGTAATGGAAATATTTAATCTGATTAAATCATAAATTACCCCTATGCAAACTCTGTTATTTTATACAAAACATTATAAGCACAACTGATATAGAGTTCCGTGAAGAGAAATTCACGAAGGCACATCACAACGATCGGGAAACGATGACGATGCACAAATGGGATAACTACATCCTATTATTCCTATGTATACATGCGGAGGATGACTTGGAGTTGATGGCAGTCAACTAAAAAACTTATGTTGAAATATTTTAATTAATAAAAAACTGGAATAATTGATAATCAATACAAAAACTAGACGAAAGTCACGAAACTAAAGAAAGAAAGACGGTATGGTTAAAAAGATGAAAACATTGTTTGGTATCAGAGACTCACAGTAACAGGATCGACAGAAGAATCTGTGGACGAAACAGTTGACATTGATGAAAATGACCAAGATGATCATTTCAATGGAGGTGCTTTTAATTTTATACACTTGGTAACAAGTAACAACTAACAACCTATATGGTTATATTACATATAAAAAATAAGAAACAGAATATAATAACAAATTATATTCTAACAAATACACACAGACCTAGAAATTTCATAGATATGATTCAACTTATAAGCCCAACCTGATGAATGGTGATTGTCTGATTGAATTCCAGGACGAAGTCTCTGGAAATGTTTCTTCAAGATCATACCTAAAAGAGTGAAGTTTATCTGGACTGAAAAAAATAATTGTCCTAGCAAGCAGGCACCAACTAATCAATCAAATAAGGTCAATTACAATTACTCAAATGCAGGTAAATAACACAATCAAAGAGAACCCGTGGTATAACATGCAGATACAACGAACTGAAAAAAGAGCTACAAGAGCTCTTGGTCGTAAAGTGCCATTTGAACTTGTTTTACATGATTTAACCAAGTTGCCACATTTTGCCCGTCTACTGTTACCCAGTCTGCGGCCATTGCAGCAGGTTGCTCCCACCACTCATCCACCTGCAAAAAGAGATTGTTTGTTGATGAATTATGAACTTGATGAACTTATTCGGCACCTAAACTGTAGGTACAATAGATGGGTTGAGGTAAATAGACATCTAAACCGTAGGCTCCCTATTATTTATTTCAGAAAACAAGGGCACTTGCTTACCAAGCCTCGAACCCTTTCACAATCTTCAAAGCAGTTTTGAGCGTTCAAAACAGCATTCCTAAGTTCTGGCAACCATCTTTCCATAATAACCTTTTCTTGATCTGCTGCCAACTTCAGACAAAAATTTACAGTTCTGCAAGAAAGTTGAAATTTCATCAACTCTAATCAAAGAAATCATTCTAGACAGTTTTTCGGATAAACAAATAATATTTTGAACCAAGCAAAAAATAATGACTAGATCGGGCTTTACCTGTCATACCCATGCTGCACACGACGTGCATGCTTTAATAAGACACGATTGTTTTCAACAAGGTTGCGTCTTATGTCAACTAGATTAATTGCCTTTGACAATTCTTCCAAAATGCTAGCCTCTGAGCCTCGGAGTTTTAAACAAAAATCAAGTGATTCCAACACAGAAGCCAATCCAGTGTTTAAGCTTCCCGTGCCTGATGAAACAAATAAGAAAACAAAGCATTCAAGAGAATTCTCAAGACTGCTTGATAACAGAGTGCAAATAGAAATGCAAGATAATCCAACACCATTCTTATGCATCTGCACATGTCCAGTTGCCAATAATTGAACCCCCAAAAAGCAGATTGAAGAATGGTTTCCAAAGGAATTATAAACCTAATAATATGCAACACATTAAGAATAATTGCAATTTGTTTACCAGTGTTATACTGAAGAGCGGCAAAGATACGGCATACAGATGGAATCGCTGATGGATCTCCAGCACCAGCTCTTGAAGTAAGAAGATCAGCATTTTTTTCAGCAGCTGCAACGGATTCAGATCCTGTAGAATCATTAGAACCCATATACTCCAGTAAAGCCTGCATAAAAGAAGGGATTTTTTTTCTTTTTTGCGACGAAACTGCAATAACACTTAAAAGACACATTTTCCAACAAAACATAGCACACCATAATAGTGATTTAGAATGCACACCAGCAGATCTTTGATAACTTTATACAAAGAATATCATAAAACACATACTAACCTGTGGAGTAGAAGGTAACATGTATAGACTGTTGTCTAAACTTTTATAAAAGGCAGATACTTCTTTCTCAATTAGATCATTTGCATGGTTTGAAATGTCCGTTACTGAAGTGCAAGCTAGATCGATGGTTTTTGATGTATGTTCCCGTGCAACTCGTGGCTGCTGACTCCAGAATGTGGATGCACCCTGCCAACTCATATCAATCAGAAAGTAATCCTTTTACGTTAAACAGTTTTCCTGTGAAAAATATTTGATAATAAATTCCTTGTATAACGATAAAAAAGACCAAATAGGTCCGAAAATGTGTTGAACTGAAGATACTATTGGAAAGATTGAAGTGTGAAGTGTGTGTTTGCTAAAATGCATCAGTAAATATTTAACATGATACTTTTCCAACTTGTTAAAAATCATGAGTCAAAATACCATTTCGATTTCAAAATCTAACAAGATTTGTACATATTTAGTAAAAATGCACTGTTGATCTTTAAAGGAATGCAATTAAATGAGATATTTTATTGAAAGTATCTCACCAGAACCGTTTCCTAAATATATTAACAGGTTCCTTCAGATGCGATTATACCAAATTACTAACTATAAAATTTAGGTGATTTTTAATTTAATTTATACCCTATTTTACACGACTATTAGAACATGCTAACTTTGTAATACATTTTTTAAAGGGTATTTCTTCATTAATGAAAACAACAATAGAAAACCGAATGACAGACTATTAAGCTAGCTAATAGTAACATTATAAATTCAAGAGAAGCTTTCAGAAATGGAATCAGTGAAATGACCAAATGCTGGTAAAGTTGCGAACTTCAATTCCTAGTGATGAAATAGTTTGTTTGATTTAGGATTTCTTTTGATTGTAGGGTTTCTTTAAATGCCAAAGTTGTGTAGTAGAAAATACTGAATAGAAATTAAAAAAAAAATAATATCATAATAAAACAAAACAAGAGATGGTATGATTAGGATATGGGATAACTCTTATACTAAACTTGGGCAATATATATTGAATAAAAAGGAACAAGTCAAAAAGTATCAAGAATTCTAATACAATGAACAAATGAGAGATAAAAAAGACATTTAAATAAATATCAAGAAAAAATACGTAAATAATTGTAAATTATTTAGAAACTTAAAGCCAAAAATAAATAAAATGATCCAAACTTGGAAAAAGAATCTGCGATTAATGTGATGTATAGAATAAAAAAATACCAAATTTGCACGAATAAGTGAATTATATATGATTTCCAATTCTGATCTACGACCATCAAACTCTTCAATTTTTTTCCATTTTTTCCGCAGTGAATCTTCAGCTTCCTTCCATTCTATGCATAATTTTTTCAAACGTTCCACATTAGATGTCAATGTATTTAAACTTGCTCTCAACCCAGCAGCTTCTCTTTCTTTGGCCCAGACCTCCAACTAGATAAAAGTAAGATACAAACAACTTCAACATGTTTTACCTTAGAAAATTCGAGAGTGTACATATAAAGAAACTAGAAAGTACATATAAAGAGTGTACAATTTTTTTACAATAGACAAAAAAATATAAAGAAAAATACTGAAAGTCTGAAATACATCGCATCCATTTCAGAGAATAAAATCATTTTGTGGAAAATACAGTGTCAAGAAATAAACAAAAAGAAGGTTGGTCTATGGTATTCTTGAACAATTGCAGTACCTCAGAGTGCCTGATGTTGCCAATGCTTTGCGATATACCTCCGGGAATCTTTTGTGCTGTCACCAAGTCAAGACTTCCTTCTAAGCGTTTGATAAGTTTTATACATAAATTTTGAGCATCAGAAGCTTTGTTTAGGAAATCCTCGGTTGCCAAAAATTGCTGCACATGTGCCTTCTGCAAGAAAAACAAAAAAAAAGCACTTACTTCAATACTTACAAATATTACAAATTTACAAAAAAACTGCTTTGACTCTTCAATTACAATGTAAGTACCCAGTAAATCAGTAATAATGAAAATATATACAATAAAAACAGAGAAAACCCATCCTCACTTCATATGCCCATCACAGTATCACGCTATTCAACTATCAATGTATTTGCAATTTTGCATCTTAAATTATGAATGAGTATTGATTTATTCTATTTTTATACAAATTAGTAAATTACTAATTCAGAAAGTGACCCTGAAATAGATAAGTATATTTCATGAATTTAGCAAATGCATTTATTAAAAAGTAATGGTGTTAATATTATAATAAAAGCATGTATTTCCTAAGTTGTAGAAGGGTATTTCAGAGAATATGAAAAATAGTCCTGTTCTTGTGATTCAGCAAAAAAAGAATAATATTGATGGTCTGTTGACTACTCACTAGTCACTAATGGACAATGGTATCTACAACTTGAATTGAAGTATTCTGCACAGTACCACTTTTCAAAACAAATCCTGGGATACTAACAAGTTAACAAAATACTCACTCACTCTCTATAGAAAATGACAAAATGGGTGTGTAAAGAAAAGAAAAAACCTGTCTTTCAAGAAGTTGGTTAGATGTTCCTTTTTTGGATAAATCACCGCCTCCCTTCCCATCACTATAGATTTGATATTGTAGAGGGGATCTTGCATCAGGTGAACCATCAGTTACTCTGCTATTCTCATATTTGTATCTTGAAGAAAAAGAAAATGAAGACCAAACTGATTAGAACATAAGTGATATATATAAAGATAAAAACACATGTAAATGATTATTAAATTAACAGTGTATTTGCACTATTCAGAACTCCAGAGGTAATAGAATGAACATGCGATGATATTGAAGAGACCAAGTGCAGTGCTACCAGTGATTGCATCTTTTATCTTGAAAATATACACCTTTTATATGTTAAATAATTGTTCAAAAACACTTCTTACAGAATCCATGCAGAAAGTGTTCTCAATTTTTATTTTATATAGATTAGAGTATAGCCAAATAAGGAAAGAATGGTCTCATAGAAAGAAACTTCTTTTTTATTCGATATGAATTGCATGAACAAGGGAATTGTGCATAACTGCATATGAGCACATGAATAGTATAGACTCAGAAAATGGTGATAAGGTTGCGGCTGCTCTGGCAAAGCGTCCACCACCGGCGTTGTCGGACTACGTTACTGCATTTGCAGCAGCCGCAAGCCCAAACCAGTAATTCCGATGGAAGTCAGAATTAAAATAATTGAGTGCTAAGGATAATCAAACACTGCTCTAAATTTCTAATTGATTGTGTTTTAATTCAAATCGATCGGCGACCGACGTGGATCGTGGCACAGTTGTAATCTGGGTGAAATAAAACCCAAGATAGATTCGGATTTCAGTTTTTTATCGAATGAAAAAACAGTTTCCTAATCTTCTGTTCTTCTTCTTCTTCCTCTGAAATCCGCTCCGTTAGGACCCAACCCAATAAATGGGTTCCCATCCTATTTGCTAAAAATCATACTGTCAAAATGAGCAAATAATCTACACAAACCTACTGTGGATAACTGGATATCATTAAAAAACAGAATAAAAAAGAACAAGGATGCAAAATTATCAAAAACTAATGAAGATAGAAAACACCTTAAAAGCTCTGCATCTGCTTTTATATCGATCTTTTCTGTTTCATTATGAATCATAGCGGTGACACGTGAATTGTAAGTAGAAACATTCTGAAGTAAAAGTGATGGATTTTTCAAAGCATCAATAGCAACGGCTTTGACATCATCGGGTACTTCACAATCCAGTTCAAATAGTTTATCAGCATCCGAATAAGGGTCCAAATGAACACCAATCCCGTCATAAGATGGGAATATGGTCCGTATTTTGTTAATTGTATGAGCAGTGAGAGTTTCACATGCTTTGCGAATATGTCTTTCTCGTGTGGTTTCAATCACGATCACATCATCAGAAGACTCATTTCCTTTAACTGTAGAGTAAACCGATTCTTTTCCCGATTTTGTGTTAATATTATCAGGAGAGTCGTATGCACTGCTAGCAGTGGATCTCTGGACTTCTCTGGCCTGATTGACATAATAATGAAGACGCTTCTTGTACTCTGCAAATATCTTAGCTGCTTCATTGCATTGTTGTTCATAAGCCTCCAACATCACTTGCTTATGCCTACATAGTTAAACAAATCAAGAAAAATACAAGAACTTGATCATGCGATGTAAAATCATAAAATAGATGGTCATAAATAATTGATTAACAGAGGATAGCGTTTTGATCTTGAATTGTAGTTGATGCCAAATGAAATTGAAATGTGATATGACATGACATGGAAAATTTTATGATATTCCTATTGTTCTAAAAATGTGTATGAAAATTGAAATCCACGTTCCTTCAATAAATAATTGAAGACGCTGCTGCAGTAATTAAATTTTCAAATTCAACCCGTTTACAAAATAATAACTGTAATAAAGTCCAATTGAAGATGCATCTGACTTAGAAATAGAAAAAATAAACCTTCCAGTGGACCTCTCATCGAGGGATCTTCTTCTCTCAGCCTCCTCCCTGACAACCTCTGCCATTCTTGCCTTTAGCTCCTTCCTCTTCCTCTGCACAATCTGTCTAAGCCTCGCAGTTTCCTCCTCCGCCAAGTCTCTCTCTCTAATAGCAACCTCCCTCTCACTGTACCCGGCCATCCTTCTACTCTTCTCTCTCTCCCCACCTTTCTTCGCACTCTTTCCGTGCACGAGTATATTCCTCTTCACCGTCCCCACCATCTTGTCCGATCGAGATCTCTGAAGTAAAAACTCCCAGAAAACTACCATATTCCCACGGCAGATCTTGCGGAGCAACTCTGGGGATGGGAGAGTGCCTGGGTACCCCATCTCCCGCATCCACTCCAAGATCGCCTCAGGGGAAGTCCCCGGACGATGCATTTATTAGGCAGTGGTTGGAAAGTTTACGGTGAGGAAAATCTAGGGATTTACTAGTGTGTTTGCAGAGAAAGGAAGATGGAGAGTGTGATTCTGCGAGGGGGACGAGGTGGACGTCGTGGAACACGGAAGAAGTGTGATTTTTTTTAAAACCCCTGAATTATTTTACCAGAATTCACCTGGTGATCTGAACATCTAGTGTAGAAATAGACTGAGATTTTAATTTAGAGTTAATTACTAAATGATTTACCAAATTACCATAGAGGTAACTAGGGCAGTAATTAGTCAATTACCAAATCTGAGTGTTTACTTTTGCATTAATAAGGGGAAACTCAGCAAATCACAAAGGTAAAATCTCTCATTGTAGTCTTTGTAGAGTATTCTGATATGATTCTAAGAAAATCAATAACCAAAGAATAGATAGAATTAATAATCAAAATGTGTCCTCCGCGGCCAAACTGAGGAAACAATAACCCATCTATTTTTCAATTTCAATTGCGACTTCAGTTGAACTTTTTGGAATAAATTTACACGATTGATAGATTATGCTTTATAGAAAACTATAAGTATCACTACGATAAAATAAGGAAACATAAGGGTGGATGATATCATAAAAGAGATATCCAAATTCAGAAAATCAACATCATGCTCAGGTTTACATTAGAATGCACTTGCAGTATATATATGACATCTTTAGAGAAACATAAATCTACGACATGGGAGGAAGCGTCTTCATACGAGAAGCAGTATATATATGCACTTGTACTTGCAGTATATATATATCTCGGCCGGTTAAGGCCATCGTAAGGGATTTTATACGAGATTTGACTATCATCTATAACCACCGTCTATATAAAAAATCGCACAGGTTAAATTTGAAAGATACAGCTATCAGAAGATAAGAAAAAGTCTTGTTATTGGTTACTGACTTACAAACTGATGATTAGCAAGTTTTACTTATTTCACACATCCTATCGTATTTTAATTATTTATTTAATTGTTTTTTTATGTTAGTTATCACTAATTATAATCTTTTTATTTTATTTTAATCTAAATTGTCTTTAAAAAAAAGAATAGATAGACCTGGAGACGAATGGGTCAATTAAATCATCAAAAAAAAGAATAGATAGACCGTATATACAGTGCCTCATATCCAAAATTCAAAAGATCAATGATATCCAAGACAAGCAGTTGGAGTATGTCAATGAAATCAAGTCTTGGTTCATGCTGCGGCCCTAGAGGTTCTTGGAAGATCTAATGTCGCAAACAGATCTTGGGCTAAAGTTAAGCTCAAACTAGATATCTAACCCCAAAGGAGAAAGGGTCACACCATTCGAGAGGAGTCAATTAAATCAGTCAGTTCCACGAACGGGTCACCCATGAGGGTCATGGTTCGACCGGGTCGATCGACTACAACTTCAATCGGCAAATCGATTGGAATATGAGTCAATTCCTCCCAAAACTGACTAGGGAAAATCGAATGCCTTCCAGTGGTGTAAAATGACTCATTTGCCTTCTTTAAAGTTTATAAATAGTGGTAGGAGTTTATCATTTAAAGTGTCTTGAAAACAATCGACTACTTTCATAGTATAAAGAGTGGAGTGGAGCGTGCAATTAAAGATTCAGAGCTTCCGATCAATCGACTGGTGAAACCTCTGCACCAAAGTTTATCAATCGACTAGTTTGAAATTGAATTAGGATCGACTGAATGAACACTGATGAGAAAACCACTCTCATCAAAAACCAAGTAACTTGTATAAAAAAATTGATACTCAAGAGTCATATGGTCTGAGTTACGAGGTTTTTCATGTTAGAACGACGACTCGGCCTTGAAGGGGAAGGAGCTGGAGTTAAGCCAGCAGGAGCTCCGGTGATCGCCGGTAGAGCCATTGCAAGAGGAGTTAAATCCCCAAGTAGCCGTTGGGAAGAAACTGATTTAAACCAAACTAAACCGGTCTTCTGAACCGGGTTTGGTTGAGATGTAATTTGTATTTTATCGAATTAATTAAAGTTTACAATAATGACTATCTTATATAGATTTACACAGACTCATTAACTACTAATTAACTGATTAGCGTAAATAATCCGTTGTAATCTTTATTGAAACTTTTGCAATAATAACCCCAAGCTTCTTTCAATCACAAATGATGTTTATTGAAACTTTTGCGTTTGTAACCTCAAGCTTTCCTTTAATCACTTCGGCACATGTTTATTGAAACTTTTGCACTCGTAACCTCAAGCTTTCCTTTAATTACTTCGGCACATGTTTATTGAAACTTTTGCACTCGTAACCTCGAACTTTCCTTTAATTACCAACGCACATGTTTATTGAAACTTTTGCATATGTATCCTTAAGTTTCTTATTTATTTGGGTTAATTACTTGCACATCATTCTGTTATTTATAATTACACATATATCCTTGATATTGGAATAGTTTTAATTAATCTCTGGATTTACAGAGTTAATTTGTTTATTTAATCTGTTTATTACAGAATTAATTCCTTTACTCCCCCCTCAAGCCTTGGAATAGATATTGAGTATTCCAAGCTTGAAAAGGGAATTGGTGATCTCTTTATCACCTAATGCTTTAGTTAAGAAATCTGCCAATTGGAATTTAGTTCCTATTTGCTTGATGAAAATTTTTCTTTGATTTATCATTTCTCTTATGAAATGACAATCTATCTCTATATGTTTTGTTCTTTCATGAAAAACAGGATTATTTGCCAGATAGATAGCAGATTTGTTATCACAGAAGAGCTCTGTTGGTTTTTGAATTTTAATTCTCAATTCATCCATTAATTGATGAATCCATGTAATTTCACATGTTGTCTGAGCTATTGCTCTATATTCAGCTTCACATGATGACCTTGCAACTGTGGCCTGTTTTTTAGTTTTCCAAGAGATTAGTGAATCTCCCAACATTAAGCAAAACCCTGTCAATGATTTTCTACTCACTTGACATGATGCCCAATCAGCATCACAATAGCCTTGCAAGACCATATTGTGATTTCTATTATATATTAAGCCTTGTCCAGGTGCATTCTTAATATATCTTATTAATTTGAATAATACCTGTAAATGTATTTCTTTTGGTTCTTGCATGAATTGGCTTAGCCAATTTACTGGGAAGCTAATATCTGGTCTAGTTATATTGAGATATATCAGTTTTCCTACTATTTTCCTATAGAAGGTTGGGTTTTGAATTAATTTGGTTTTGTCATTTTTAAGGTCTACATGCCTTTCCATGGGTATTGTGGATGGTTTTGCTCCTGAAAGCCCACATTCCTCTAGGATACCTAGAGCATATTTTCTCTGTGAAAGGTATATACCTTTGCTAGAATATGAGACTTCAATTCCTAGGAAGTAATTCAATCTTCCTAGATCTTTCAGTTTAAACTGATTTTCTAATTGAATTTTAATGATTCCAATTTCTAGTTCATTAGTTCCTGTTATTATGATATCATCCACATAGACTAAGAGATATATCATGTTTTGATCTTTTTCTCTTGTAAATAAAGAGTAATCTGATTTAGTTTGAATAAAACCAATTTTTAAAAGTACACCCCTTAGTTTTTCAAACCATTTCCTTGAGGCTTGTTTTAAACCATATAATGATTTGTTTAATTTGCACACCCTTTTATCTCCTTCTTTTAGAAGACCTTGAGGTGGTTTTAAATAAACTTCTTCATCTAAGTCACCATGAAGAAAAGCATTGTTTACATCTAATTGGTATAAATTCCAATTTTTCTTGGCTGCTATAGCTATGATGGTTTTGACTGTGACCATTTTGACCACTGATGCAAAGGTCTCAAAAAAATCAAAACCTTCTTTTTGAGTAAAGCCTTTAGCTACTAGCCTTGCTTTGTATCTTTCTATATCACCATTTGGTTTATATTTTATTTTGTAAATCCATTTTGATCCTATGGATTTTCTATCTTTTGGAAGCAAAGCAAGAGTCCAAGTATTATTTTCAATGAGAGCTTCCATTTCTTTTTGCATTGCTTCAACCCATTTTGGATGTTTTGAAGCTTCATCAAAAGAATTAGGCTCATCATTGATTGTTATTTGTTTTAAAAAATATTTTTGTTGTTTACTTGTCCTATGGTATGAAACATGATTGCTCATAGGATGTTTTGACTCATGAAATTCTTTTTCATTTTCAAGATAATAGTCTTGAAATTGCTTTGGTTTGGTTATTTTCCTACCATATAGGCTAGTTTTATCCTTTAAATTTGAATTTATTTGTTTTGAGTTATTTTCTGTTTTATTTAAATAGTTGTCCAGAGCATTTGTGTTTTGTGGCTCAGAAATGCTCCTTGAGCTATTTATTGACTTAGTTAGGTCATTTTCTATGATATTTCTATTGAGAGCTTCAGAGATAGTCCTTGAGCTATCATTTGATGCATTTTCAATAGATTCAGATTCATTTTCTGTTTGTTTTAAGCAACTGTCCAGAGCATTTTTATTTTTATTTTTAGAAAAGCTCATTGAGTTGTTATCTGACTTTCTTAAGTCATTTTCTGAATTGACCTCTTTGCCAATTGTTTGTATACTGTCATCTATATTTTCTGTATTTAAAATGCTATTTGGACATGGAAATTGAGTGTCCAGAGCATTTTTATGGGCTAGCTCAGAATTTACTCTTTCTGAGCTAGTTTCTAAATTTAAAATGCTATTTGGACATGAAAATTGAGTGTCCAGAGCATTTTTATAGGCTAGCTCAGAATTTATTCCTTCTGAGCTGGTTTCTAAATTTAAAATGCTATTTGGACATGAAAATTGAGTGTCCAGAGCATTTTTATGGGCTGGCTCAGAATTTATTCCTTCTGAGCTAGTTTCTAAATTTAAATTGTTGTTTGGACATGAGATCTGAGTGTCCAGAGTATTTTTATGGGCTAGCTCAGAATTTATTTTTTCTGAGCTAGTTTTTAGATATCTGTCCAGAGTATTACTTGGACTGTTTTGAAGATTATTTTTATCAGATTTCCTCTTTTTCAAAATCCTGCCTAATTGATCTGAACTACTACTCAGATTATCACTAAAATTCTTCTGAATCTCATTACTTGAGTTCTGAGTATGTTCAATGCCTTTTTGGCTTATTTGAGAATTAAGAAGTATATTTTCTTTGTTTTTGAGGTTATCTGAATTTTTATGGTTTTCTTGACCATTTTTCAGTGT
>LFYR01001389.1:4580-25721 GCA_001185155.1 Zostera marina
ATTGAGAGTGCCGGGGAATGCCCGACACAGCATCCCATCATCGATGGTTTGCGGTTCCAAGACGTTGAGGTAGAGGTTCACGTGATCTTGTGGATCACTTGAACCGTCGTATGCCTCGATCCTTGGTACCCGCCAGTTGGGTGGGAAAACTCCCTTTAAAAGGTCCTCGCGAAGAGGAGCACTTTTAACCCTCAAGATTTCGTGCGGGTTGCCGACAGCTGGGTCGGTGGCCAACTTCCGTCGAAGATCCTCTACGAACCGAGTAGTAAGAGTCCTTTCGGAGCGACTCTTAATGAGTCCCGTCTTGAGACGGGAACTCTGTTTTGTTTTCTCCGCAGATGGAGAATATATGGACCCAGATTCATCCGCTCTTTCACGGATGGTGGTGGTCCTATGACTCCTCGCTTGCTCGAGGTTGGTCATCCTTCTTTCAATGTTTTCCATGAAACTGAATAACCTTTCAGTCGCCTATGGTCATATATGGTAACATTTATGACGTTGGCTGTCGCCGAGTAACGGTCGTAAGTCGCCGATTCAGGTATGGAAGTCGCCTAGTTAGGGCTTAACTCGGCGAGTTTTTAGGGCCAAGATGTGCAGTCTACCATACTGCCGATCTTGCCTTAACTCGGCGAGTTATCCTGTATGTCGGCGACCTGGTAGTCCAATCGGGCGACTTACGGGCTAACTCGGCGATCTGGACGATGAACGTGTTCCGCACAGTGGGAGCTCTCCGGGGGTCCTGCCATAGCGACGGAGCCCTAGTCCTTGTTGAGAGGCGTTGCTGGGTAGTGACTGGTGTAATCAGGCATGTCTCACCATAAGCTATGAGTAGATCGATAAAATACTAATTATGAACATTATAAAATAAACTAAGACTTACAATGACTTCGTTATCAGTACCAGAAGAACGAATCAATACATTGATTCGTGATGCCTCAATGCTTTCACGTTGCAGATTTTCTCTAATTGCACTGAAAGGAATTGATCTTGTTTTATGATTTAGTATTTTCTTATTCCGGTTTGTTTTGTTTATTTCGGATTTTCTCTGCGAATTCATATACAATGTTATAAAACTTACAATATAAAATAGTAAATAATTGAAGTATGGATGTATAAAAAACAATACCTTAAATTCTTCTGTAGTCCATAATTCTTCCACACACTTTTCGAAAGTGAATCGATCAATGTATGGAGGAAGACTAGCATACATCCTTTCAGTTGATTCATCATCAACAAATGGATCAAAGTATTTTTCCTTTATATAGTTTCGATAACGCCTCCAAGTATTGTTGAGTTTGAATTTGATGTATTGATGAGCATTTGGGTAACCGTCTAAATCAAAATCAACCTATATAATAAAAATTGAAAAATTATTCGACTAAAAAATCTAAATCAGAAAATAAAAATAAACATACCCCAATGTACTCGAAAGCTCTGAGATGTTTGTTTCGGCTAGTTCACATTCAATGGAAAAATTATATGCATTTTTGCGACTCTATTGATCACAGCATTAAATTTCTTACGCAGATATCCAGTTAGTTGCATGTGCGTTGGCTCTCATTCTACTTTAAATCTTTCACCTTGTTTGGAGTGATCTTTCAGATGATCTATGTTTCTACCTCTTCTATTTGGTAGACTCAATTCTGAAATAAAAAATAATGAGTCAATAAATACACATAAATCAATCAATTATATAATATACACATCGATTATCATTAGTTAGTTACCATCATTATCTATGAGATCTGAGTCAGAGTCGGAATTAGATTCACCCATTGCTGTTGGTACTTGAGTAGTTGGAGTACTCGAACCTTGAGGATTTGGAGTTGGAATTTGAGTTGAGTTGGAGTTGGATTCAGAATTGAAGTTGGATTTGAGGAGTTGGAGTCGAAGTTGCAGTCGGAACATGAGTACTTGAAGTAGGTTCTTCATGGTCGACAAAACTTCGTGTAAATCGTTGTTTCTTACTAACCAATGTTTTTTGGGTGTCATTTATAATCTGTGAATACAACAAAATATTCAGCACTTAAAATCAATAAAAATAGAAAAATAAATAAAATAAAAAAATTACTCACACAGAATATATAAGAAATCCATAATTAGGCACTACAAATCTCTAGGTGGCCTTTTCTATACAACACTCCAATCTATTTTTTTAGGATCATCCACATAGAAACATTTTTGTGCTTGTGCTGCCAAGATAAATGGTTCGTCTTGGTGCTTTAATCGTTTAGTGTTTATAGATATAATACCAAACATATCAACTTATATCCCATTTGTAGATTGACCATCAAACCAATTGCAATGAAAGAGTGTTTCTACATGATTTGGTCCATATTGTAGTTCAATAACATAATTTAATCTTCCATAATAGTTTTGTTTATTCACTATTGGGTTTACATATCTAACACTCAAATAACATGATGTCTCGGCCGACACTAAAATCCCATCATTTTGAGTCTTTAGTTTCACCGAACTCGACGTAGAAAGAAACTTAATACCATTCATTCTATATCCTTTGAATTTTTTCATATCTAGATTTGGACCACGTGAAAGTCGCCAAATGCTAAATTTTACTTTAGGACATGTATCTATATGATCTTTGAACCATCTTGGAAATTTTTCATGATGCATTCTTTCTATATGTTTGGGATTCATTCCCGAATAACTGTGACGAATCACATCCACATGAAGTTCTCTAAAACTCTTTATTTCATTTGTATTGAATAACACATATCGATGTGCTTGCTCAAATATCTTATCCCCAAGATTAATGTGTGTAGCTTTATCAATATACCCATTACAATTACGATCAGGTCTATTGGATTTTGTTTCAACATTTTCTGACAAATTAATAGCGAGAGCAAAATGTTAAACATTCTTCGGCAATATAATGTTCAGCAATACTCCCCTCAGGTTGGCTTTTATTCCTAACATAAACTTTTAATATTTTCAAGTACCTTTCAATAGGATACATCAACCGATAATGCACTGGTCCTGCCACTTTTGCCTCAGTTGCAAGGTGAACCGACAAATGAACCATTACTGTGAAAAAAGATGGTGGAAATATCTGTTCCAATTTGCATAACGTTATTGATATGTTCTTTTCCATTTGATTTAAATGATCGATATTCAGAGTATTGGAGCACAAATCATGGAAGTAGTTACATAATTCTACTATCGTAGAACTAACATCTTTGGAACATGAATTTCTCAATGCAATAGGCAATAATTGTTGCATTAGCATGTGGCAATCATGACTTTTAAGTTGCATAAGCTTCTTGTCTTTTGAATTCACATTTCTTGAAATATTTTAAGAATATCCATCTAGAACCCTAATTGACTTCAATATTATGCAAAATAAATTTCTTTATCTAAGGTCATAGAAAACGGCGCAAAGGGGATGTGCCACTTTCCATTATCTTTTTTGTATGCATGAAGATTTCTGCAAATTCCTTGATGTTTAAGATCTTCTCTCGCTTTCCAATTATCCTTGGATTTGTTCACTACATTAAGTATCGTATTAACTATGTTGTTAGAGATATTTTTCTCGATGTGCATTACATCAAGATTATGCCGAATCAAAAGTAATTTCCAATAGGGTAAAAAAAGAATATACTTTTCTTCTTCCATCCTTCTGCAAATGTAACTAGTGTACCGAAGTTTCCTTTTCCTAATGCTTTCTTTGGAAGTTCGTTCAACTGAAATTTGATTATACTTCAACAAATCAATTCTTGAATATAATTTGAAAGTAAAACTAATTATATTTTTGAAAGTATATAATTTTACCTCTTTTAGTATGTCCTCACCGGATCTAATTGGAGGTGCTGTATCCTATTCGATTTTATTATTGAACTTTGATTTTTCTTTTCTATATGGATGTGAATGATCCATAAAATGACGATGTCCCATAAAACATATCTTTTGACTCCCTTTCAAATACAAACTACATGTATTGTTCAAACATACACCACATGCCACTTTTCCTTTTGTACTCCATCCAGATAAGTTTCCATATGCTGGATAGTCATTGATTATCCATAGCAGAGCCGCTCACATTATAAAAGTTTCTTTCTTCACTGAGTCATAAGTTTGAACACCATCATTCCATAATAACATTAACTCGTCTATTAGTGGTTCTAAATACACATCAATATCATTGCATGGTTGTTCTGAACCTGGAATCACTAATGATAGAATCATATTTGATTGTTTCATGCACAACCATGGTGGCATGTTGTATGGGATAAGAACAACTGGCCATGTGTTATGTGATAATGTCATTGAACCATAGAGATTAAATCCATCTGATGCCAACCCTAGTCTAACATTTCGAGGTTCTATAGCAAATTTTGAATTGACACCATTTAACACTCTCCATTGTTCCATATCTGCTGGATGACGAAGTATGCCATCTCTTAAACGATGATCTTCATGCCATGTCATATCAGTACACACCTGGTTCGGATAAATTAAAATACTTTAGAATGTGATTGATTGACGAGTATTTGACGCATAAGAAATCAACAACATGTACATACCTTACTACACATATACAATCTCTTAAGTCTTGGAACCAAGTGGAAGTGTCTCAAAACTTTAATAGGAATGCGCTTCACATTCGCTTTTCTTTCAACCTTCCATCTTGGCTGATTGCATCGTATATAAGTTTCTGAATTTTCAAATTCTTTTCGATAAAGAATGCAATTATTTGGACATGCATCGATCTTCACGTAGTTCAATCCAAGATCTCTAAGGTATGATTTTTCTTCAAGCATTGTTTTAGGAATTGAAGTATCACCCGAAGGAATAACATCTCGTAAAAATTCCAACATCTCAAAGAATTTGTTAGAAACCCCATTCAAGCATTTTAAATGGTATAAATGGAAAATAGCAGATAATTTGGTGTATTTCGTACAACCAGGATATAATTGGTCATTAGCATTTCTTAACCGGCGGTTGAATTTTGGATCATTAATCGGAGTATTTATTGGATCATTGATCGGAGTATCTATCGGATCATTGATCAAAGTATCTATCGGATCAATGATCGGAGTAGCTATCGGATCATTGATCGGAGAATCTATCGGATCAATGATCGGAGTAGCTATCGGATCATTGATAGAAACCATTATTGGATTATTGATCGGACCATCGATCGATGTTTTTGTGGGATCATTGTTCAAATTATCCGGATGATTGATTGGAGAAATAATTAGATCGTCTATCACAATATTAGTCATTGCTTCATCAATCTGATTAGCAACTGGATAAATAGTTATATCAACCATTGCTTCTTTTACTAAAAGGGTCATCTCATTTTCTACTATCATAGGAGGTGCAGTAGAAACTACTATTTCACCTCTCTTGCGTTTCAATGCTTTTTTATGTGCTCTCGAACCTGGAATTAATTCTCCATGCATATACCATGTCTTATACCTATATGCATTGTCAAAACTAAAGAGTATTACATGCTCACTAATGGTCTTACGATTATAATCCAAACTCCATATCTTTTGGTTTGAATAGATTTCAGCAAAATCTAAAAAACTTTTCAATCCACTTTGAAATTTTATCGAGGTTGAACTTTCAAACAACTATGATTTGTCAAGTCCTTCTATTTGATCAGCCATTTTAGTCTATCTCCTAACATACAAAAAAGATACCTCTTAAAAATCGATATTTAAATAAAAAAAGGTCCAAACATTTCAAGATACCTCTTAAACCAACATTTCTAATTCTAAAGGTAAAAGGGCCTAAATATAATATAACAGGTTATTCTGAATATATTTAACTCAATGATACTACAATTAATATAATTTAAATCCTCTAAGAAAAACTCATCCATAAAAATAAAATATCCTATTACGAGTAATAAAAAAATTATGAATTAAAACTATGAAACTACTTGTGAACATCAACATGTTAAACTATGAAACAAAATCAGAAATATTAAAAAAACAGACATGAATTAAACTGACCAAATTCAGAAATCTAATCATAACATTTAAAATAAATTTTACAAATTATTTCATTCAAATTATAAATAGTAATTTTACCTTTTTCTTGGATAGCAGTCTCCTGATTTTCTTCGGTAATCAATAACCAATTAATTTTTTTCAGAAATAAAAATGAAGAGCAGTGTCCTGATTACAAAGATCAAGAAAGAAAAATAAGAAATGAAAAATGAGGAAGATACTTAGATAAATCAACTCTAAACCAAAACTAAACTAAACCAAAACTAAACCAAAGCATACTAATCAACTCTAAATCAATTGAAAAAGAAATTTAAAAGCTTCAAAAAAAAAACTAAACCAAAACAGCCCGGTCGTAAAATAAATCATCATCACCAACTTCCTCTAAAAGAGCTAATTTAATTAATGATGGAGAGTGGAAGATGGCGAGTGGGAAAAAACAGACATGCATACTGATAGACCAAGACGAGTACATCGACACTAATTTAAAATCATATCCCGATAATCATCATCCATCTTTATTAACAAAGGATCAAATTTCTGACCATAGTGTTCATACTCATCTAGAACCCCAGAACCTTGGATAATGATCAAGAAAATGAATGTTGTAAATAATTCAAACAAATATGTAGAATTCCCTAGTTTTGAGGATTGAGTAGTGAGTGGTGTGGATAATGCTACTACTAACACCCTAACTCATATTTAGATGAGGATTTAAAAAATAAAATAACAAAACAAGCATTGACTTTAGTTTGGCCTGCATCTTCGATCTGCCTCAATTAAATCGTTGTTTCTCTTTTTCCTTTCTTTCGTCGGAATTGCCAAGGGACAGAGAACAGATGTGGTCTCTAATTATTGTACTGCTGTTTCTAATCTCAGAGGTACTAGGATTAAACCATCCATTACAGTATTAAACCATCTAAAACCAGTCACAAGTACCAAAATCATTAAAAAACAAAAAAGATGCAAGTCTACAATACGGTAAAAGAAAAGAAAATCACACAAAAAAAAAACACGCACACCAAAGAAAATCAGATGAAACTCTCGGACGACAAAAAGACTAAACTAGCTAGCACTTACCTGGACTTTCCGCACTGACCTGGAGTGTTACGACGAACGACATTAGGGAGTTGATCGAGAACGCCGGTAGTTGAGAAGGAGATTGGGGGAAAGAAATTGGAGGAAATGAGATTGGGGAAATGATATTGGGGGGAATAAAAAAAAATGAGGGAAATATTGGGGAAAATGAAATAGGGGGGAATGAAATAGTTAAAGCGGAAGAAATGAAATTTATTAAATAATTGCTATTTTTAACGGAATATCCGTTAAAAATAGTTAAAAATCCGTTACAATATATAAGTCCATCTTGATATCTAGTATTTGTAACGGAAACAACAAAGTTAACGGAAATTCCGTTATAAATTTCGTTAACTTTGATAATAAGTATTTGTAACGGAAATTCCGTTAACTCTGCTTCGTCCGAACTACCTACTTTTTTTGTAGTGTATATTGCCTCTTTGACTGGGGTTAATTGCTCTTTCTTGAAGCCCATTTTCTCGAAAGCAGCTAGATATAGGATGTCTACCGAGATCCCGTTGTCTAACATCACTTTGGTAAGAGTTAGGTCTGCTCCTATATCTACTTGGATCACCAATGTGTCTTCGTGTGGGTTTGCAATATTGTCTAGATCTTCTGAGAAACTAACATCCTCCTGTGGGTATGCCCTTTTTCTTGAATTTTTTTGCTGGTGCGCAGTAGTGTGTAGGACTTTTCTTGTGTAGCTCCTACTTTGTCCTACTGATCCCCCTCCAAAGATGACATTGATGATTTTTCTTTTCTGGTCCTAAGGTTTGTCATCAGGACTGCGCGAGCGCTCTCGCTTTCCTCTGCTCTTTGAGGGTTTGCAACTTGTTTTCTCCCGGATTTCATCCACATACTCTTTTAATTTCCTTGCCTTTGCCTGGACTTCTAAAAAGCCTCCCAGTTCTCTATGAAACTCGCAGTATCTTCTGCTCTTTTCCCGTGCCTCTCTAGTGGCGGGATCTAGGGGAATAGGTTCTTTAAACTTCATTTTTCCTTTCTCCCTGTCGTATATTTCTTGATGCGACGCATTGAAAGGATTGTTGGCGTTATGGAACCTTAATCTCCTTGGTTCCTCTGATGTTTGATAGACTCTGCTATCATGTCTGGGTTTCCATGATGGTTCCCCCTTTTCGAATTTTTTGAACTTCTCTTTTTGTTGCTTGAATGCCTTTGCTGCGGCAGCCACCTTCTCTTTCTCCTTTTCTTCGGAGTTCATGTACTTCTGTGCCTGGGCCATCATCTCCTCTATACTTTTTACGGGTTTTACATTCAGCTTGATTGCCAATAGGCTGTTCATGTCTAGACCGCTTGAGAATGCATAGATTGCGATGGTCATGTTTAGGTTGGACACTTTCTGCATTGCCTCAGTGAACTTGTTTGTGTAGTTTCTGAGGATGTCATTATTTCATTTTATCAGGAATAGTGAGTCTGTTCCCTTTTTTACCCTCACATTACCACAGTGTTGAACCAGGAATTTCTCTCTTAGGTCAGAGAAGCTTTTGATGCTCTGAATTGGTAAATCTGCAAACCACCTGCACGTGGTTCCTCTCAGAGTTCCTAGGAAAGCCCTACACAGTATGTCGTCCCTCTCTGTTACCCATTACATGGCTCCCCTGAACATATTTATGTGATCCACGGGGTCCTGCTTTCCTTCATATTCTGGCAGTTTTGGGAGCCTGAACCCTATTGGTGTGGGGTTTATCATCAATGAGTTGTCTAAGGCTTCCATGCCCTCAAATAGGAC
The DNA here is from genome assembly GCA_001185155.1 of Zostera marina. Lineage (NCBI taxonomy): Eukaryota > Viridiplantae > Streptophyta > Magnoliopsida > Alismatales > Zosteraceae > Zostera > Zostera marina. Next base: position 13,383 of record LFYR01001389.1, read on the forward strand.
TGGCGCTTTCGTGTTATGTTTTCTGAATCCCCTGTTCCCTCCCTCTGCTGGATGCGGGATTTTGTACTTTCCCCTGGCTTTCTAGAGGGGGATTTTTTGTCTGACTTTTTTGTGCGAGGGGTCTGGACTGCGCTGTGTGGCTAATTGCTCGTTGCCTCTCTGAACCCTGGCCTGAAGAACGCGCTGAATTCTGACCTTTTGTAAACTGGGTTGTCCTGGTTCTGCGTGTGGTTTCCCCTGCTTTTAACATCTCCTGCATTCGAGCAATGGTTTCTCTCATTTTGATTAATTCTTCGATTGGGATTCGTATCGAAGACTGGTGGCTGTTAGCAGGGGTAGATGAGTGTTCAACGGCCCTTTCTTGGCGGGCGGGAACCTGCTGTTGTTCCCTTTGCTGTTGTTCTATATTCAGGGCCCTTTCTTGACGGGCGGGAATTTGTTGTTGCTCCCTCTGCTGTTGTTCCTTCTGCTGCTGCTCTCTCTGCATTTGCTGTATCTGCAAAAAGCCAAATGGATTTTGGAATGTTACTGTTTCCATTTGGGTGTGATTCAGCAGGGGGTTTGGTATTATTTGGGTTTGATTTTCTCCCGGGGTGCTAGTTTCGGACCTAGGACTCTCAGGTGCCCCTTCTTGTTGGGCTGCCCCTTGTGTTTTTTCCCTCGCGTATGAGGTTGTTCTTGTGTCGACCATTTTGCTGTTTTGGTCTTGGAGAAAATCGAGCTGGGACGGTCGATTTATGTGGTTCGACTTGAGAAAGTCGAGGGCTGCGGAGTCTTCGGAGAGCCGAGCCTCTCACAGAAGTCGAGCTAGCTGGAACTCGAGCCGGGGATCAATTCTCTCACCGTGACTGTTTTCTCTGGAAGTCGACCTTGAGTCAATCGAATTTGCGGAAGTCGAGCCCGGGGTTGATTCTTCTTAGGCGCTCGAGTTGGAATTTCCCAAAAAAGTCGAACTGGAGGACTGGTCGAATTGGATCACAATGTCGACTCTGGGAATCGAACCTCCCGAGGAAGTCGGGTTGGAAGACTGAACCTGGGGCGATCCCCCAGATCTGGTCGAGTTGGATCGCCCTTTAAATTTTAAATTTTGAACGCCTTTTTTCTTTCATGCTTCTGTTCATGCAATCCTACTCATGCTCCGCCCAATGCCCTTCGGCCCTACGACCCCTTTTCGGCCGGCCAGATTCGTCCGGATTCGGGCATGGTTCTCCTTGACCTACCGTCGGATGAGCCCGCCGCTCTCTCGAGCCCTGTCGCTTGGTATCTCGGGTGGTCCGGTTGCTCTTCGGATACAACCCCGAGCCCGCGCCCCTCATGGCGTGTTTCGTCGTATGCCTTATTTTTGGTCGCACTGGGCTACGGGTCTGGTCATTCCTTTACAGGCCGCCTCTCTAGGCCCATATCCCTTGAGATAACCAGGTATTCGCGACTCTTCGTCTTCTGAATCCCCTCTCTTATAAATACTATTTACTTCACTTCACAACTTACTACTTTCCTTTTCTGCTCCTTGTTTCCTTCTTCCACCTTCTAAACTTCTGTGATTTTTTCATAGGCCTACAATGTCTGACCCTGCACTTCAGTTGTCTCGCCTGACGCCATGATCGACGACCTCATTCACTGCGTATTCTCTCCTGATGCAGATGTTAAGAACCCGCTCTCTAAAGCTACCTCATCGATGTGTCAGGGGGCCCTCTGATGTATGTACAAGTACAAGGACACCCCAAAGTACCAGTTTCCTGGGAAGCTTGTCGCTTCGCATCCGCCGCCTGGTCATGTCATGACTACATTCCTTATGTGGACACCTGTATAACCTTCCCACTCTCTCCGTTTCTTCAGGCGATCGTCAATCACTGTAAGGTGTTGCTCTCGCAGTTCCCTCCGGTCGTCGTGGATCATATCCTCACTTTCAGTGCTCTTTGTGCGGAATGCGACGCTGTGCCCATTGTTCCCCTGTTTCTCAACTGGTTCCATATCTACCCGATGACTACCGACCGGACCCGTGTCCTCGTAGCCTCCCGGTGAACCCTTTTCAAGGCCCTACCTGATCGTGCGTACGAGTGAAGCAATCAATTCTTCTTCGTGGAGCTAGCTTACCTCGGACCCCTTGAGCATGATCCCATGGGGTGGGAGCCGTTAGACACACTGAAGGCTCGCACTGGCATCGTACCCTCCCACCGTCTGAGTGGCGCCGAACAGATGACAAACGACCTGCTTGCTGAGATTTCTCACCATAGCCCTGTGACGCCTAGCCGTCTCGGGCTTGGTTGGTCCGTTGAGGGGGATTTGCGCCCGCTAAAGACCGCAACAACGATGAGGTGGAAGAGGCCGCCTCCCCTCCCCAGAAGAAGAGGAGGAGGACCCCCCTTATCCACCTAGAGGATACTCCCTCTTTGGATCTGAGTTCCGGAAGCACCGGCGGTGATAACATGGCTGAACTCCCTCTCCGTAATGCTCGTTCATAGAAAAGGAAAATCGAGGCGGCGAAGTCACCCGATCCTGTTCCTAATGCCCCAAGGAAATTTGAGGAAGGGGAAGGCTCCCGGCACGGCCTTTCCAACCCCGCCTACGACTTAGAGGGGTGAATGCTGGACCGCCAGGCGTTCGGTGTCGTCTTACGGGCAAGTATCACGCCGACCTCGCGCACGTTGATCCCTCTACTTCCATTCCTCAGATGGCGGGGATACTCCTGAAGAGCTTCAACCTTCTCTAGCCTTTTCTTCAGGACGAACCTGAGTACATGGACCTGTTCGCGCGTGACACTCCGGCGCTCGACCGGGATCTTTACGTCGACAGCCTTCGTGGTGTCACTCTTGCCTCTGTGCGCCTTCAACGGGGTCTTGACTTGACAGAGGAGCACAAACGGCTCAATGCGCAGGTCGTCCGTCTGTCCAGGGAGGTTTCTGCTGCAGTGACTGCGTGCGATCAGGTGGTGTCGAAGGCGTCGAAAGATGTGGAGGTTCATCGGACTGGAGCAGGTGTCCGGTGAGAAGACCATGCTGGGGCAGGATCTCGCCGACGTCGAGCGGCGGATCCAGAGCTATACGTCTCAGCTGGAGTGGGCGGAGACCCGAGCTGCTAAGTTCGCTGAGAATCTCGCCCGGGTGACTGCGAGCTTGAAGAAGCTGGCCCAAGACGATCGTGCCGAGGCCATTTCCTCCGTGTCTGATAAGAACCAGGCCAAGTTTGCTGAGTGTCAGAGCGAGGCCTGGCACCGGATGGTGGTAGAGAATCGTATGGAATTCTAGAAAGGTTATAAGCATTACCGCGCTATGTGCAACCTTTCCTGTCCGGACCTCGAGACCGCCGTTGCGCCCCGAACCCGGTTGGAGTGGGAGCGTTGGCAAGAAGTTGACGAGGTCGGTCCTCCTGATTTGCAGCTTCCCACCTACGCAGGCGAGAGCGAAGAGGAGAACTTGGACGCCGACCTTCCCGACTATGTTTCGCCAACTCCTCCGTCCTGACTGCCGTGATTCCTTCCTTCTATGTTGTTCCTTCTTTTCTTTTCTTTTTTGTTCAGGACCTGTAAATAAAAATACATTTTGTTTTCTCATATCGCTTTCACATTCTTACTTTTATACTTTTTTGTCGGGGTGGCCTGGACGGACCGGCTTCCCTTTCGTGTCCTAACGGCCTTAGGTGTATCCGGACGTCTTAGGCGGCAGACCCCTTTCGTTTTCTTTCTTTCCGTATTCTTTTGATTTTTCGGCCGCCTAAGCGGGGGGGTTGATCAGCCCGCGATCGGCAGTCTCCTCCGGGTGCCTGGGTAGCGGGCTCCTGCTTCTGCCTTTTTTCATTTAGTGTTGAGGAAAAGCTCAAACTTGAGGCAAAAAATCGGGGTGGTCCTTGATTTCTTCGTATCATGAAAATAAAAATGGAAAAAATACAAGTATTAGCTATTTCTAGTTCGTGCCGGGCTGTGACGTGTATTTTTTGAGGTTGTTCACGTGCCAGGTTCTCTCTATGGCTACCGGGATCGGTGTTTGGTCCGTTGGCGTCCGAATGATTATCCTGTAGGTCCACATGGTTTCCAGGATCTTGTCCGCCCAGGTCTTCGGGTATTCGCCCACCTTTCTTTTCAGAATGGATACGATTGTGCGATTTGTCACCTCTACTTGGTCGTTCGCCTGCGGGTGGTAGACCGGGGTGAAGCTCAACCTGATTCTGCTATCCTCACAGAATTCCTTTAGCTTCTTTCCCGTGAGTTGCGTCCCGTTGTCTATTATTATTTGGGCTGGGACCCCGAAATGGCACACGATGCTCCACCGCGCGAAAGGGACAAGTGTTGTCATCGCGTTCATCAAGGTGGACAGCAGTCTCTGTTTGTTTGAGTGTCGTTGGTATTCGTCGCACCTCTCCACTATCTCTTATGAGTCCTTTATCGACTCGAGCTAGTAGTAACCCTATCTGGTCACCTGCTTTTCCAGTACCCGGCCCCCCTGATGGGCTCCGTTCGCTCCCTCGTGGATGCTCCGCGTAATTGCTTTGCCGTCTTCGCAGGAGACGCAGAGTCGCAGCGTGACCTCCTCTACTGTCGATCTGCGGTATAGCTTATCCTAGGCGACCGCGAACCATGCCGTCTGGTTCCTCAGCTTCCTAGCCTCCATGGGGTCTCTTGGTTTTTCGTCTAACTCGAGGAGGGTCCTCCAGTCTCCCGAGGTTATCAGGCCGCAAACTGGTCCATGGGATTCTTCGGATCTCGTCGGGTGCTCCTGATTCTCGATCCGGACCCATCTCCCTTTCATCCTTCCTGGCGATGCTCCTAGCTTAGCTAACATGTCCGCCTCCCCGTTGCATTCCCTCAATATTTGGGTGATCCTCCACTCACCGAGCCACCCTAGCGCCGACCGAGCCTCCGCTACGTAGGCCGAGATCGAGTCCTCTTTAGACATAAACTCCCCTTTTACTTGGTTCGCGACCAGGCGTGAGTCTGTGTGAAGGTGGACTCTGGCCACCCCGAGTGCTGAGGCTAGCCTGATTCCGGCCAGGAGGACCTTGTATTCGGCTTCGTTGTTGGTCGTTCGGAAACCGAAATGTATCGAGTATTCAATTTTTTCTCCCGTCGGGGTTCTTATTACTACCCCCGCACCGTAACCTGCGTTGCTGGCCGAACCATCGACATGGACCGTCCACCATTTCTCCTTCATTCGGGTCGACTTTCGGGGCGTGAGTTCGGCCATAAAATCCACAACGGCCTGCCCCTTTATCGCCTCGGCTGGGACAATCTCTATGTGGAACTCGCTAAGTTCCATGGCCCACTTTTTGAATCGCCCGGAGCTTCTGCAACAGCTGGAGCAGTGGGTGCTCCGTAGAGATGGTTATCGTGTGGGTGTGGAAGTACGATTTTAGCCTTCGGACTGTCGAAACTACCGCCAGGGTTAGTTTCTCGACGTTCGGGCACCTCTCCTCCGCCCCTTATAGCGACCAGGAATAATAATACACCGGCCTTTGTGCGTCGTCTGCCTCTGATAGGAGTACCGTGCTGACGGCTGTGTCTGAATAGGCGACGTTCATCGTGAGTGGTTCGTCTCGGACGGGAGGGAGGAGCGTCGACAGGTGGGAGAGCTGCCTTTTCAGATCTCCGAACGCTTTCTCGCAGTCGCCGGTCCAGATTACTTTGGAGCCGTGCGACTTGAGAAGCTGAAAAAACGGGCGTAGCCGGTCTGCTGTTCTTGGCAGGAAACGGCTAAGGGATGCCACCTTGCCGTTCAACTTTTAGACTTCCTTTATGGTCCGCAGGGAGGGCCATAGCCATGTCGGCCTCCACCTTTTCCCTCCTGGGCTTGATGCTTTCTGTGATGATTCTGAATCCCGGGAAGTGGCCCTCGTTTACCCCGAAAGCGCACTTTTTCGCCATCAGCTTTAGGCCCGTTTTCATGATGTTGCGGAAAGTTTCTTCCAGGTCAGCCAGGTGTGTTTCCACCCTCTTTGACCGGACGAGGATGTCGTCGACATACACCTCTATATTCCTGTCGATCTGCTCCTCAAAGACCTTATTCATTAATCTTTGGAATGTGGCACCTACATTCCTTAGCCCGAACGGCATAACCCTGAAGCAGAATGTGCCCGTGTCGGTAATGAACGATGTCTTTTCTTTGTCCGCCCGAGCCATGGGCACCTGATTGTACCCCGAGTGTGCGTCCATGAAGCTCAACATTTCGCAGCCTGAGCTCTGGTCCACTAGACTATCGACTGACGGCAGTGGGTAACTATTCTTGGGGCACGTCTTGTTGAGGTTTATGAAGTCGACGCACATGCGCCATCCCGCATCCGCCTTCCTGACCATTACTACGTTGGACAGCCACGCCAGGTACCGCACCGGGCGAATGAATCCTGCGTCCAGGAGCTTTGTGACCTCTGCTTCGGTCGCGTCTCTTTTTTCCGCCCTCAACGGTCGCAGCTTCTGGTCGGTCGCCAGGGCGACTGCGAGCCTGTGCTCCGCTATCGTTCGGGCAACTCCCCTCAGTTCTCCCAGTTCACCTTCGAACAGGTCCTCATTCCTTCTGAGGAGGTCCTCCAGCCCCTCTTTAGATCCTGTGGGAGGTCAATTCCCACGCGTACCTCGCTTCGCGTGAGGGGTAATAGCATTGTCGAGGACGTCGGATCTGGTTTTGGGGGTTCCTCTCGCATGGCGTATGGTAGCCCCTCATCTGAGGTCATCACCTCCCCTACTGAGGTGAAGTAGCACTCCTGGGCCTTCTTCTGGGATCCCCTCAGCGTGCAGACGCCTGCCTTTGTTGGGAACTTCAGGCATTGATAGAGAGACGACATCACTGCCTGGAAAGCGTACAACGCTGCTCTTCCTGGGATGGTGTTGTATCTTGAGGTGAAGTTCACTACCGTGAAGCTAACCTCCACTGTCTTTGCTTGGGCATGGCGGCCCAGCGTCACTGGGATTGCTATTACCTCTTCCACTAGGACCTCCGCCTGCCCGAAGCCTCTGATGGGGGCTCTGCTTGGGAGCAGGTATGTGCGGGCGAGGCCAAGGTCGATAAAGGCGTTTCAATACATAATGTCCACCAATGCCCCTGTGTCGACCAACACTCTATGCAACCGTACACTAGTTTGGTCGCCCTTTTGGAAAATGGGGGTCACCACCAAGGGGTGATTGTGGGGGGTGGTGACGTCCTTCATATCCTCGGTCGACTTCCGCGGTGTACCGACCCCCTTCCCATGGGTCCGTGCCGCGTAACGTGCCTCCCCCAGCTATAGGATATCCCCCACTGCCTCCTCTACCAGTTCCTACTTTGGTGTCCGGTGTCCTGTGGGGATGACAGCCGCCCTTCTTGTTGGCGTGGTCGAGGGTGCTTCTGACGTGGCGCTCAGCTTGCCCAGTACCTTGGCCAGGTTCAGGTACTCGTTTGTCGTGTGGCCCTTGTCCTGGTGGTACTCGTTCGCGTCTTTGTACGCCGTCGTGTCCTTCCTCATGGGCTTTGCTGCTGGGAGATTACCGTCTCCCCCTAGGGTAAGGAAAACCTTTCGCTGGTTCGCGGCCAGGGTCGGCCCGGACTCCAGACGGCCCCTACCGTTGGCCGTGGCTGTTCTGCAAGCCGTTGTTTGCAGTGATGCTGGGGCCTTCGGTTGTTGCTTCTTTTGTCCCCTACCCCCGGGCAAGGGGGCTTTGAGCTTTTGCTGACGCTTGTTGTACTCTTGCGTCTTTGCTCCCAAGTATTCCTTTACATTGGCCTCCCCATGGGACCTTTCCATGGCCTCCGCGATGGTTTTTGGGGGTTTTCGATCAAGGTCCTCCACGAAAAACGTCGGCCTCAGGCTCGTGCTGAGGGCTCGTACAGGACCGTTTGTTCGTGTAACCCCTCGATATTTTTTACCTCGCTCGCGAAGCGGTCCATGAACTCGCGCGTTCTCTCGAAGTCCTTCTTCTTCGTGATTCTGAGGGTGGCCTGGTTCCTGGGTCTCCTCGGCTTGTGCGCGAAAGCCGCTATGAAAGTTTTCTTCAGGTCCTCGAAAGTGTGGACTGACCCCGTGGGAAGTGTTCTGTACCACGCTATTGCGTCCCGCGTGAGTGCTCTCCGGAACATCCGGCACCAGATGTCTTTCTGGCCCGTCCTATCCTCCATTTTAGTTCTGAACGAATGCAAGTGGTCGTCCGGGTCGGTGTCCCCCTTGTACGCTAGGATCTTCAGGGTCCTATAACCGAGAGGGTACTCGCCCTCTAACAGGTGTTGTGCCAGGGCGTCCCCGCCTATGGCTCCGGATATTGCTATGGCCTCCCCGATTCCGTGTTCTCCGCCTACCGCCCCTCCTCCCGCTCCGTCCGACTCCAAAGCCTGATGGTCGGCCCTGAGTTGGAGGAGTTGGTCCTACAGTTGTCGTTGGCTATTCTGTAGGGCGGAGACCATCTCCGAGAGCTTCACGTTCTCGGATTGTTTCTTCTGGTGGTGTTTCCTTCTCTTAGCGTGGTTCGGGGACCTTCTCTGCCTCCCCCTCCTGCGCTTTCTCTCCTCCTTGCGGCGAGTATCCTCGTTAGCTTTAGCTCTCTCCTGGCGTCGGGCCGTCTCTCGGGCTTCGTGCGCCTCGGAGGCGGCCTCTTTTCTATACGAGAATTATAGCTCGGTTCTATCCGAGTCCTCGTCAAACTCTTTTAGCCGTTCGACTGCCGGCATTACCAGAGTCATTTCCCGTTCATAGCGCTCCTTCTCCTCACGGCGCTTCGAGCTCTCTCTTACATGGTATTCACTCCTTCCGACCATCCTCCCTCCTTTGCTGGTTGCGTGTTCGTTTCACGTCAGGTTCACCACTGATGGTGCGTGGGCTCTTGTTAGGGTGCTCACATACATAACTCTCTAATATTACTCTACTAATAATCGATACCCTCCCCTGTTGCACCTGGGGAGGTATTTATAACCTATCCCCCTGGGCCTACTGGGCCCAATAGTCATGTTCGGCCTAGGATCCGTTAGGACGGGCCCTGACACCAATAGAAAGTTTCATTATTTTTTATTATACATATTTTCCAATTACTATTTATTTATTTTTAAAATATAGCAATTTATCAAAGCAACGGTCAACAAAATTTTTAGCAAAAATAAAAAAAATAGGATATTGGGGATTGGAGAAGCGGCCAGTATGGTTAGTACGACCAACAAAAGATAGACTTCTCCGAATTGGAAAGGAAAAGTGACCGTTTCCGAAATACGTCTGCTAACGACGAATGAAATATGTTGACGGAACAAGTCAAGAATTTAGAGGTATTTTAAATATATTTCATTCATTTTATTGATTATCGAACTCATTTATGTTTTAATTTTCAGAATAAGTATAACGAGAGTCAAAAAGTAATCTCCAAATACAATAAGATGTTTCATTCAATGAAATCGTCGTTCAGAGAGATGACTAAAGCTTTGAAGGCTTCCAGACTCGATTTGACGAACATGGCGTCCACTTCGAAGTCCAGCATGATACCGTCTGCATTAGAATCAGATCATTCTGATTCAGGCGACTCTATTTCTGACGAGTGTTGATTGTTATTTTTTATTTTAGTTTCTAAACTTTGAATGTTTAACGATTCTGTATTTCAGTTTCTATTTTATTAAAAACATCGATTTCAATTTAACTTTCAAATTTCATAATTGTGTTTCTAATTCAAGAAAATGGTCTGTTTAAAAAAAAATTATGTACACATTGTTGTAGAAATAAGATTCTCAATGACATATTTAGTTGTTAATTAATTTTAAGTACAATAAACCCTAATTAACAAGATATAGAAATATATGAGTTAAAATTACAGAGATAAATATATTGAACTCATATAGATAAAATTGACTTGATATATGATTAAACTAAAATGAGATTAGTCTTAATTTGTTCCATCAAACAAATCTTTATTATTAATCAAGTTAATTATTGAAGCTTGTATTTAATTATGCACACCTACTTGCTTGCATTAACTCTTGTTTTAAGTTGATCAATATCTTAAAGGTTAATCAACAAGGTGTGAGAACTACAACTATTTATTCAAGCTTCAAATGGACTCAAGATGTAGAAAACGTGTAGAAGTGCAATCATGATAAAGATTCAAAGAGCATATCCAACATATTGACTACAAGGATCTTGGATTCAATGCTACACAAAATCCTAGATGAAGAGTTCAAAAATGGAGAGTGGAAAACGTGTGAGGGTCCAATCTCCCAAGATTAAATCCAATCAAGATCTTTGATTTAATGCTACACAAAATCCCAAGATGAAAATTCAAATTCAAGTGAAGCTCTCCACCAATGAACATCGCCAATGGACTATTCAATGAAGGTTTTTGAATCTCTTCTTCCTAGGTGTTTAAGAGTTGAAGAAATTACCTCCATGCCACCAACGTCTACTATAAAAGGAGGTGCACACCCAAGAGCTAGGGCCATCACTTGCCATTCTTGTCAAAGCTCTCCTTGAATCAAAGATCTACTTTCTTACTCACTTACTCTTTCTCAAGCTCTAGCTCTCATTCAAGCTTTGTGTGGGAGTTGCTCTCAAGGTTGTGTGTTCTAGTTCTTCAACTTCTTCTTCTTCCCCTCTTGTGTATGTCGAGAGTGTGTTAGAAGAAAAATCTCTATTTCTTGTAAGTGGTCCAAGTGTTGTAAGAGGTGTGTCTCAACATCAACACTTGAAAGGTTCAATGAGGGAAACGTGTGAGGGTCCAATCTCCCAAGATTAAATCCAATCAAGATCTTTGATTTAATGCTACACAAAATCCCAAGATGAAAATTCAAATTCAAGTGAAGCTCTCCACCAATGAACATCGCCAATGGACTATTCAATGAAGGTTTTTGAATCTCTTCTTCCTAGGTGTTTAAGAGTTGAAGAAATTACCTCCATGCCACCAACGTCTACTATAAAAGGAGGTGCACACCCAAGAGCTAGGGCCATCACTTGCCATTCTTGTCAAAGCTCTCCTTGAATCGAAGATCTACTTTCTTACTCACTTACTCTTTCTCAAGCTCTAGCTCTCATTCAAGCTTTGTGTGGGAGTTGCTCTCAAGGTTGTGTGTTCTAGTTCTTCAACTTCTTCTTCTCCTCTTGTGTATGTCGAGAGTGTGTTAGAAGAAAAATCTCTATTTCTTGTAAGTGGTCCAAGTGTTGTAAGAGGTGTGTCTCAACATCAACACTTGAAAGGTGATGGGGGTGAAACCCGACCAGTACTCCAAGACGCGCAAGCAAGCGCCAAGCGGGGAACTCCGCGGGAAACCGGACCGGAACTCAAGTGCGCAGAGCTCTGCTTCGCTAGGAATTCTTCTACTCCAAATGACCTGCCTCTAATGAGTGGGGGGTGCTCTCTATATATAGGGGTTCTTATGGGGGCAATATGGTCATTTTGTCAGTAACCGCCTAACTGCCAAACTGATCAGATTGGGTCCCGGGATCGACTTTCCAGAGATCGACTTTCTGGGGGTCGACTTTCCTGGTGATCGACTTTATTCAGAAGTCGATCCCAGGGAAGTCGATCCTCAGGAAAGTCGATCTTCCTAGGATTCGACTTGGGACCTCTCCAACCCTAGAATAGATACCTTAACTCATCTTAGGCTATCCGGACTTCTAGTTGCTGGTAGGTTGTGACCATGTTCGGGATACTGTATCACCAGTACTCCCCCCTCCTCTGCGTATTAGATACTTTGGGGTACGTCTTTTAGTACTATGGTCTGTGTGTTGGACCTTGTACTATCAGGATTCCCCCCTCTTTGCGTGCTGGGATGTGGATTTTTGGTGATGTCCCAGGATGCGAGATCCTCTCTCACCAGTATTCCTCCCCTTTCTACGCCTGCGAGGTAGTATCTATGCTTCCACGGAGGTTGTCACGCGCTTTTGCCAACTATTGTCCGGTTTGTCCTAGCCGAAGCCTACTCCTTGCGCACCTGTCTGGCCTGATTTTCCCGCGGAACCCTGCTTGCCCACCTTGACGCCTTGCCTGAGCTATCTTTGAGCACTGTTTGGGTTCTCTTCCCTGTGGCGGGTTTTGAGAGTACCCGACCCCCTCCTTTAGTTCGCCTTTCTGCGATAGGGGTTGAGTGTGATCCCTCGTCTACCCACGTTCATCCGTAGGTGAGGGTTATTTTTTTAATACTTGCCCCCTCTTTTTGCTCGCCTTTCCGCGACTGAGGCTAAGTGTGATTCCTCGTCTACCTACGTTCATCCGTAGGTGAGGATTGTTGTTTGAATACTTGCCCCCTCCTTTTGCTCGTCTTTCCGCGACTGAGGCTGAGTGTGATTCCTCGTCTACCTACGTCCGTCCGTAGGTGAGGTTCACTTTTTAAATACTTGCCCCCTTCTTTTGCTCGCCTTTCCGCGACTGAGGCTGAGTGTGATTCCTCGTCTACCTACGTTCATCCGTAGGTGAGG
>LFYR01001389.1:25825-53184 GCA_001185155.1 Zostera marina
TTTTTGAATACTTGCCCCCTCCTTTTGCTCGCCTTTCCGCGACTGAGGCTAAGTGTGATTCCTCGTCTACCTACGTTCATCCGTAGGTGAGGATTTATTATTTTTATACTTGCCCCCTCCTTTTGCTCGTCTTTCTGCGACTGAGGCTAAGTGTGATTCCTCGTCTACCTACGTTCATCCGTAGGTGAGGATTGTTATTTGAATACTTGCCCCCTTCTTTTGCTCGCCTTTCTGCGACTGAGGCTAAGTGTGATTCCTCGTCTACCTACGTTCATCCGTAGGTGAGGATTTATTATTTTTATACTTGCCCCCTCCTTTTGCTCGCCTTTCTGTGACTGAGGCTAAGTGTGATTCCACGTCTACCTACGTTCATCCGTAGGTGAGGATTGTTATTTGAACTTATCCCTTGTCTAACCTACGTTCTTCCGTAGGTGAGGTTTGCTCTTGAGTATATCCCTCGTCTAACCTACGTTCTTCCGTAGGTGAGGTTCACTCTTGAGTACTTACCTCGTCTAACCTACGTTCTTCCGTAGGTGAGGTTCACTCTTTCCCGATATGTCCCCCGTCTAACCTACGTTCTTCCGTAGGTGGGGTTCGCTTTTGAGTACATCCCCCGTCTAACCTACGTTTCCGTAGGTGAGGTTTACTCTTGAGTACTTCCCTCGTCTAACACTACGTTTCCGTAGGTGAGGTTCACTCTTTAGCCGATGTGTCCCCCGTCTAACCCACGTTCTTCCGTAGGTGGGGTTCACTTTTGAGTACATCTCTCGTCTAACACTACGTTTCCGTAGGTGAGGTTCACTCTTGTCCTTGGATACGCATCCTGACTCTGTTACCATTAAGACTTTCTCTGCCCACGTTCTTCCGTAGGTAGAGTTAATTTGGCGTCCTACTTTGTTACTGCGTCCAGTAATTGTAGGAGTTCAAATATCTATATATGGCTCAGTTCATTTTGCTGTCGTATCGCCGCCCGAGTTGTGGACTTCCACGATTCCTCAGGAGCATTTCGTGTTACACCCTCCTGTCTTGGTGTGCCTCCGCAACTCCAACTTGTCAGGGTTCTTTTTTCTGCACCCTTTCTGTGTGGGGAGAAAAAGTCGATCCTTTGTTGAGTTTGATCGACTTTTGCGAAATGTCGATCCCAGTGGTGTTTGTTGACTTTTGTCAGAAAGTCGATTCCCTGGGTCTTTGAATCGCTTGCATCGCTTCCCTTGTGAAAAAGTCGATTCCTGATGCTCTGGTCCAAAAGTCGAATCCTTGTGCCAAAAAGTCGATTTTGCCATTTTGTGCTTTTGTGCTGTCCTAGGGTCTATAAATAGGACCCCTAGGTCCTCCTTTTCCTTTATCCATGGCTCTTCTTGTGAGTCTCTTTGCTGATTTTATTCAGGGAGAGATTGAGGAGCTGGATCGAATATTAAATATTTTGGATCCTCGGTCGTCAGCCTTGGATCTTCCTTCTTTGCGCCAACTTATCGTTGAGCGGCAGAGTGTTGTTGTTGCTGCCAGGGAATCCATTTTTGAAGAATGGTCTGGCGGCGATCTTCCGCCTGCCTCCTCTTCTGTTGTCCCTTCTGTTTTGAAGGTTTCGAATTCCTTGTTAAATGTCGATGCCTTTTCCTGAAATGTCGATGCCCTTTCCTGAAATGTCGATGCCGTTTGGTCGGATTTTGGGGTTTTTCTCGGACCGGGCCGTCTTGGGCCTGCCGGGCCCGTGGGTTTTCCGGCCCAACGGGTCAACCCGGATGAACAGTGCCCGCGACGGTTCGTCTTCGACTTTCCCCAATAAATAGCGGAGGGGGATTCACTTGTTTCCCACTCGTTTTCTTCGCTCCGACTGATCGACTTTCTCGCATCGACTTTCAGGCTTCTTCGCTTCGACATCCCGCTTCTCCGCTTCGACTTCCTTGGAGGTGCAGCTTTCTGGGGTCCGACTTTTGTTGTCGGGCTCTTCTGAGGTTGCACTGGGTTCGACTTCCTTGGGGTCCGACTTTTCTGAAAGTCGGTCCTTTTCGAAGTTGTTCCCCTTTGGACTGTGGTCCGACTTTATGAGGTTTGACGCCTTGTCATCGACTTTCCAAAGTTGGATCCATTTTCACTGGGATCGACTTCCATGGGTATAGCCTTTGCGCTCCCGAAGTGCTTCCCTTGGTTCGAATTTACTAGGGTCGACTTCCTGAGACCTTTGTCTCCTGAAGGTCGACTTTCCTGGGATCGACTTCCCTGGGATCGACTTCTGAGGTCGACTTCCCTTATACTAGTTCGATTCCCTGAAGTCTGGATCGACTTTTCTTGGGATCGACTTTTGCCATAACTTAGGCTAACTACCATGTTCTTCGTGCAGGTTGTTATAATGTCTTCTGATAAGGACTCGCAGAAAGACCTTCCTCCCAACAAGGAGCGGGCTATTATTATTAGCCCTCAGACTCAGACTGCTCTTGTCGTAGTTGAGTCTATTCCTGCCGTGGTTCAGACTACTCCTGCCGTGGTCGAGCCTAGAGTTGATTCGCCTTCCTCCTCTCCTGTTGGAAGTAAGTGAAAAACTCTTTCTCGTCGTACGCGCAAGCCTGTACCTAGTAAGTTATTATTATTTTTTCTTTCGTAACTTACCTTTTGTTTGTAGGTTCTCTCCATTCTTCCCCCGCACGTTCTAGTTCGGGGTCTTCTACATCCGGTTCGGGGAGCTCGAGTTCTTCCTCCTGCAGCTCCTCTTCTCCTAAGCGGGATGTAGAAATTGGAGGCACCCCTCCTTCTACTGCTAGGACTCCTCCTCCTACAATTATTTTGTCTACTATTCTTGAGGAGTTTCCTATTGCGGAGGAGCCATCCGTGGCTACAGACGGTTCTGCTCAACTTCCTCCCGAAGTCTGTAGTCAGAACGTTCATATTTTAGAGGACTCTCCCCTAGATTATCCTCCTGAGACAGAGGAGAAGTACCCTTTTCCTTCTCCCCTTGAGGAGAAAAGCGCCCCATCCTTCTATCGGGAGATGGATGGCTCTTGGCGCCAGTGGTCCGTCCTTCTTCGCAACGGTTTCCACGTTGTCCCTATCCTCGATCGGGGCGAGTATGGGACTGGGTATGGTTCCTTCTGTACAGTTTCCCTGACTGACATTCCGGGCTACCCTCTCTCCTCCAATGCGGGTAGATGCTCTAACACCCTTTCCCTGGATGCCGCCCAAAGAATTTTGAGGGGGTTAGAGATATTAGAGAGAGTGTACTGGGCGTATCCTTCAGAGAATACCGGTGATGTGCCCCCTTATTTTATGTTGGCACTTCACCGTATCTATTTCACTAACTTTCCGATCCTTCCGATCCCTTCTCTAGTTAGTGAAATCCTTTTGTATTCTGGATTATGTATTTCTCAGATGGGTGCCGCCTTTTTCTTTTATGTCAGGGGCTTTATTAATATTCTCAGGGATGCTGGCATAATCCCCACTGCTCGGCTTTTCTTCCACTTCTTCACTTTTCAAAATCTGAAGAAGGGCGGCCCTTTCATTGCATGTGCCAGCCGTGCCTCCTCTGTTACTCACTCCGCCCTCTTGAAAGATCCTCCGACCAGGCGGAACAAGAGTGAGTTTATTTTTGTGGATTGCAGGCTATGTCCTGGTAGCAGACTTCTCCCTGCATCCACTAGTGGTCGTAAGCCTACTCCCCGTCCTGTTCTGACCGAGGATGAGGGAGCTTCTGTGCAAAGGCTGGCCTTTCTACATCCTATCGCTGTGCATGTCGGTCACGCGATTGATGACACTTTTAACCGACAAGGTCTTTCTTTGCCTGTTTTTCTTTTTGTTTCTTATGCGTATGCATTTTTACTAACTCTGTTTTTATTTCTTGCAGATTTTTATATGCATAACCCTGGAGGTGTCCCTGAACGCGTTGGGCAAAATGAAACGGGCACGAAGGTTTATGCATTTGCCTCTAAACCTTCTGATGCCATACATTTGAGGCGTCGCGCCCATGAGAACGCTTACACAAGGGCGCCCACTCCCACTCCTCCTGAAGAAGAACAACCTGCTGAGGGGGAGAATACTCATGTGCAGTCTCCTGCTACTGCCAGGCTCGCTTCCTTCTTTCGTACTCCAGAAGAGGAGCGAGAGAGAACTGCTGGGAAGGAGACCCAGCCCGAGGGGGTCGGGGAAAAAAGAAGCAGAAAACGAACTCCTCCCCCTAGGACCGACTCATCTCCTCCGAGGAAATCGAGGAGACACTCCCCCAGGCGACGAATTCCTCCGCGTGGGAGATATTATGCTGGGGAGTCCTCCCGGGGTAAGTACACATATTCTTCTACCCGGGAGACACAATTGCCGGATTACCAAGGTTCCCACCCCCGGAATTACGGGACCAAGTTCCCGCTGGTAGCTGACACGGATGCCGCCCGAACCACATTGCGGACTATATCTGGGTATCCGATGGACCAGACTGTCGAAGAAATCGGACAGAACCTGAGCAACGTAAGTACTTTTGTTTTCCTATTTTTATGAGTATGTTCTTACTCGTTCTTTCTTTTTGCAGCTCGCTTATTTGTTTCAGGTCCGCCTCTCTTCCCTGTCTCGTCTTCGTGACTACCAGTCTATGGAAGATGAGTTGAAGAAGGTGAAGCGCCGATGTAAAGATTTGGAAGGTGAGGTCATGCAAAAAGCTTCAGACGCCTCTACTCTTTCTGCTACCAACAAGAAGTTGGCTGAGGACTGGGCTGCTCAGAAAAATCTCTTGAGAGATAAGGAGCAGGAACTCTCCAAAGTCAACGGGGAGTTGGGGGCTGCAGAGATGGAATTAGCTTCTCAACGTGCCAGGGTTTCAATCAAAGAGTCGATGATTTTCGATATCACCCGGCAGGCTGAGAATACTGAGGCGAACCTTCGTTCTTGTAGGGCACAAAATGATATATTTACCCGTCGGTTGAACGAAGGAAAAGAGGAAAATAAGAAGCTCTCCCAGTCGCTGGATGATTGCAAAAAGGAGATAAAGCGACTGGAGGAAGTAGACCAGGAAAAGACTGAGGAGGCCCAACGCATGACTGAGGAGCTTCAACGCATGATTGACCATTTGGAGAAGCTTAGAGTTGATTTTCTCGCCAACGTGCGAGATTACAATGATTTGGTGGATCTGGGTCCTCATGTCTGTCCTGGTTTCGAGGCTGAGGATGTCCATAACTGGGCCCGCAAGTACCCCAAAGAAGCTACTGAAGTCCGAAATCGGGCGCTTGCGGAAGAAGAGGATGAAGAAGATGAAGAAGAGGAGGCTCCGGGGAACAACACTACTGCTACCGTTGACAAAGATTTTTCTGTAGAAGATCAAGACAACAATGGTGCAGAGGGTTCTAAAGACTCACCCCTCCCTCCTAAATAGATTAATCCTCTATCTTATTCCTTGTAACTTGTATCTACATTCCTTTGTAATTCATGTTAAATCAATATATGGAATGTTTTTTAAGTGTTCTGATTACCAATAATAGCTAACATAGCAACACATTAGTTAAGTAGTTCAAGCTATTACAACGAGTATTATAATCCTACTTGATTGTTAAAAATACAACTGTAGGTTATCTGCGTGCCAAGTGTTGGGAATGCTTGTTCCATCTTCCCGTTTTAACTTGTACGTGCCTGGTCGGAGTTCTTCCTCCACCACATATGGTCCTTCCCAATTCGCACCTAGTTTGCCTTTAGAGCAGTCCTTTCTGCCGACACTCGCTCTTCTCCATACTAGGTTTCCTTTTCTTATCGCTTTACCCTTGACATTCTTGTCGTGATATCTAGCGATACTTTGTTTGTAAGCTGCATTCTTTGCCTGTGCATTATCCCTAAGCTTATTCACCAAGTCTAGAGTTGTCGCACATGATCTCATGTTTTCTTCCATGTCATAGGATAATACTCTGACTGTTGGAATGCTTAGCTCTGTTGGGATTAGTGCTTCCATTCCATATGCTAGTGAGAACGGGGTTTCTCCGGTGGGTGTCTTTTCAGTGGTTCTATACGCCCACAAGATCTCTGGTAGTAGATCTGCCCACGAACCTTTGGCCTGTTCGACTTTTTTCTTCAGTCCCTGAACGATAGCTCTGTTTGTGACTTCTACTTGCCCATTACCCTGTGGTCTGTATACCGATGAAAAATGGATTCTAGTGCCCCTGTTCTCGCACAATCTCGTAAACTCCCCACCGGTAAACTGTGTCCCATTATCTGTCACTATATGCATTGGAACACCGAATCTGCACATTATGCACTTGAATACAAACTTTGTTGCTGCTCCTTGAGTTATTTTGGGTACAGCTAGTGCCTCGACCCATTTGGTGAAGTAATCGACAGCCACAAATATGAATTTAGCCTGTCCTGTCGATACTGAAAATGGTCCCATAATGTCTAACCCCCACATTGTGAAGGGGATGGGGCTTACTACCCCTATTAGTCGTATGCTTTTGCGAATCTAGCATGCCTTGCATTTTCTTGCAGGTAAGATTGCCTCTTTCTTTAGTGTGGGCCAGAAGTGCCTCTACCCTATTATTCTTTGGGCTAGAGACCTCCCCCCTTGATGTATTTTGCATACCCCTTGATGTATCTTTATTAGAGTTTCATCGTAGGGTTTCTTATGCTGAATGTCACCAATTAGGCAGTATCTTGGAATGCGTGTTCATAATTTACGCCTTTTATTCCTGTTCTCTGGGAGTTTCTACCCTTCAATGTATTCTATTAAGGGTTTTCTCCAGTATTCTGCCTGTATCATGGTCGGATTGCACGGAGGTGTAGATGTTGAGTCAACTAGTGCCTCTTTCTGCCCCCTCCACTTTGAGGGTATCAGCTGAGTTGTTTTTGACCCTCTGGAATCTGCTCTACCTTCCATGCGAATGCCGCAAGGGTGAACACAGTTAATTGTTCCGCCTTGCGTAACTAGGTATAGTATGCTATTGTCTATTTTATTTAGACTTATGAATGGTGTATCCTTGTGTGGGCTGGATCTTCCTCAGAGAAGCTTATTCCTTTCTTCGCTCGTACATTATCTTTTGCGAGTATTTTCTGCTTTCTCCTATCGAACCCCCGCCGAAGATTTAATCTATTACCCTCCTCTTGTGGTCAGTACCTGAGTCGGGACTTTTTGAGCGTTGTCGCTTACCCTTGTTATTTGGGTCCTTGCGACCTTGTCGCTCCCTTTCTACTTTGTTTACGTATTGCTTAAGCTTTCCTTCCTTTGCCTGTATGTCTAGGAAAGTGCTTAGCTCCCTGCAATTTTCTGTGTTGTGCCTGTAGTCCTTGTGGAACTTACAGTATCTGTTCCCCCTTGTTCGGGCCTCTTTTGTTGCAGGGTTTAATTCTTCTGGTTGAGGAAACCTTATTCTTCCTTTTTCTTTGCTGTAGATTTCCTCATTTGGAGTGCTGAAAACTGTAAACCCTAAGTCTTCATACCTTGGGTATTTTGGTTTTCTAAACTCCTCAGATGTCTGGTAGACCTTTCTATCGTGTTTTGGTCTCCAAGATGGTTCTCCTTTTTCGAACTTTTGATATTTCTTCTTTGGTGCTTCATATGCTTTTTTATTGCTTATGGCACCTCTTTCTTTTTCTTTTTCTTTCTCATACTCTTCGGAATTTATATATTTCTGGGCCTTTGTTAGCAGGTCTTCCATGCATTTTACATTACTAACATTTAGCTTTATTGCTAACGGTGTGTTCATGTCTAGCCCTTTTGAGTATGCGCATATTGCGATTGTTGTATTTAGATCGGAGATTTTTTGCATGGCTTCCGTGAATTTAGTTGTATAATTCCGAAGCGTGTCTCCATTCTGCTTGATTGCAAATAGTGATTCTGTGCCCTTTCTGACCCTTGTGTTTCCACAATGTTGGGCGACGAACTTCTTTTTCAAGTTCTCGAAACTTGTTATGCTCCCTGGCTGCAGTTCGATGAACCATCTGTATGTAGGTCCTTTCAATGTTCCTGGGAATGCTCTACATCGGATGTCATCCCTTGATGTGGCCCACTGCATTGCCCCCACAAACTTATTTATGTGGTCTTCTGGGTCCATCTTCCCATCATAGATCTGTAGCCTGGGTAGCCTGAATTTTAGAGGTGCTGGTTTCACCATTAGTGATTTGTGCAGGGCATCCATGCCTACTAGCCAGTTTGGGACCTCGCCTCCTCCTTCTGTATCTCCCGTGCTTTCTTCACACACGGGTTTTTTATGAAGAGGTTTAGGTTGCTCTTCTGGCTTGTGAGGTAGTGGTGCGCTGGAGTGTGCTGCTCTATGACTTGACACTTCCTGTTGCGCCTTGGCCTGCTTTGAGGTCTGAGCTTTTGAATGGTATATTGATGCTTTGGATTTTTCAATATCCTTTATTTTCTCGCTCATTTTTGCTATGGTTTCTTTCATCTTTTCCAGCTCCTCTATAGGCATCTTTATGAACCCGTGAGTGGTTTCTGATGCTGCAGCCCTTGGTTCCTTGCTGCTTGTAGGTCTCCCCTTATGAGGTTGTTCTTCCGAAGGTTTCTCCTTCTCAGCAAGGAGTCGGATGGCCTCAGCTATTGCCTGAACTGTGATGTTCAGATTCTCCCCTCCTGCTGAAGCTTGGGGAGTTTGCTCGGGTTCGCCTACGGGTTCAGCCTCAGGTCCCGTGGGAGTCCTTTTGTTCTTATTGGCCTTGGGTGGTCGACCCACTGGCCTTTTTGTTTTTGAGTTGCCAGGCTGTTGCTCTGGCGCCTCCTGAGAATTTGCTCCTTCTCCTTGGGAAGTGCTTCGAGTTACCACCATTCTGGAGTGTTCGACTTTTCTTGGAAGGAGTGTTCGACTTTTGCCTGGAGAAAAGTCGATCTTCAAAAAGTCGATCCTTGGTGCACTTGGAGGATTCCTTGGAAGTTGATGCCTGAAAGCCTAGCTCCTTGAGGGATCGAATTTTTTCCTTGGAAGAAAAAGTCGATCTTCTGAAAAGTTGATCCCTTGCTGGCTGGTTTCCTCGCAAGACTCCCTAGCTGGCGACTTGGAAAAAAGTCGATCACTTTTTCCGAAAAAGTCGAGGAGCTTTTGTCGTGAGTATCTTTAAATCACAGACGGCGCCAACTGATGGGGGTGAAACCCGACCAGTACTCCAAGACGCGCAAGCAAACGCCAAGCGGGGAACTCCGCGGGAAACCGGACCGGAACTCAAGTGCGCAGAGCTCTGCTTCGCTAGGAATTCTTCTACTCCAAATGACTTGCCTTCAATGAGTGGGGGGTGCCCTCTATTTATAGGGGTTCTTATGGGGGCAATATGGTCATTTGGGCAGTAACCGCCTAACTGCCAAACTGATCAGATTGGGTCCCGGGATCGACTTTCCAGAGATCGACTTTCTGGGGTCGACTTTCCTGGTGATCGACTTTATTCAGAAGTCGATCCCAGGGAAGTCGATCCTCAGGAAAGTCGATCTTCCTAGGATTCGACTTGGGACCTCCCCAACCCTAGAATAGATACCTTAACTCATCTTAGGCTATCCGGACTTCTAGTTGCTGGTAGGTTGTGACCGTGTTCGGGATACTGTATCACCAGTACTCCCCCCTCCTCTGCGTATTAGATACTTTGGGATACGTCTTTTAGTACTATGGTCTGTGTGTCGAACCTTGTACTATCAGATACATATTCTTCGGGATCGTTTCTGTTCCATTGGGATGAGATCGACGTAAAATGGATAACAACGTCTCAAATGATTTATCGGACCACTGATTGATACACTTACATTGAAATAATTCCAAAATAAAAGAGAGCTTTGTAAATTCAGTACAACCGGGCCATAATTCTTGTTCAGCGTCTTTCAACCGATTAACAAAAGTCGAATCATAATTTAAATCTGTAAGATCTTCATTCGGTTCTGGAAGATCTTCATCATTATGATCTGGAATATCTGGAATATTTTCGATCTCATCAGGTCTACCCATCGCCACGCAAACCAAATTACGCATTTCATTGTTTGGTTCATCTTCAACTATATTTTCTATGTTTGGTTCTGAATCGTAAGTTCGCTCACCATGTTTCGTCCATATAACATAATGTGCCAACCAACCATTCATGAAAATGTGTTGACGTAAATCGGCAATTGGAATCACATTTCTATTGGTACAGTCACTACATGGATATGGTAAATATCCTTCCTTATATAAACCATGGCATTTTCGCAAACCATATTGAACAAACGCCGTGAGACCATCTCTGAATTCTTGGCTACAGGGGCTCAAAGTTAACCAAGTCTTATCAGGTACCCGGATTTCTGACATTCAACTGAAATACATACAATTATAATTGATTAATAACCAATTATTTAAAAACTAACTAACAATCAAACTTATAGAAAATCTGATTGTTACTTTTTTTTTAATTATTAATTAATTAATTAATTAAATTTAATTAAATAATTATTTAATTAATTATTAATTAATTAAATAAATGGTTTTAATTTTTAGATAATTGTTTTCAACATTGGATTTTAAATCAAGTTTTTAATATAAAAACTGATTAATGGAATTTCCAATATTTTCTTAATTAATTAATAATTAATTAATTAATTAATTACTAATTAATTATTCAACAATTACTTAAAAGTTAACTAACAGTCACACTTATAAAATCTGATTGTTACTTTTTTTTAATTAATAATTAATTAATTAATTATTTATTTAATTAATTATTTATTTATTTATTTATTTATTTAATTATTAATTAAATAAATGATTTCAATTTTTAAATAATTGTTTTCAACATTGGATTTTAAATCAAGTTCTCAATATAAAAACTGATTAATGAAATTTCCAATATTTTCTCAATTAATAATTAATTAATTAATTATTCAACAATTATTTAAAAATTAACTAACAATCACACTTATAGAAAATCTGATTGTTACTTTTTTTAATTATTAATTAATTAAATAATTATTTAAATTTAATTAAATAATTAAATAAATGATTTTAATTTTGAAATAATTGTTTTCAACATTGGATTTTAAATCAAGTTCTCAATCTAAAAACTGATTAATAATGGAATTTCCAATATTTTCTTAATTAATTATTAATGAAATAATTATTTCATAATTAATTTATAATTAATAATTAATTATTCAACAATTATTTAAAAATTAACTAATAATCACACTTATAGAAAATCTTATTGTTACTTTTTTTAATTATTAATTGATCAAATAATTATTTAAATTTAATTAAATAATTATTTATTTAATTATTAATTAAATAAATGATTTTAATTTTGAAATAATTGTTGTTCAACAATTATTTAAAAATTAACTTACCCTAACCCTAATTAATTAAATAATTATTTAATTATTTTTCAATTAAATAATTATTTAACTAATTTTATATAAAATAATTACTAAACATTTATTTAACTAATTTTTAAATTTATTTAATTTAAAATCATGCATTCATTTTAACTCATGCATTCATTTTAACACATGCATTCATTTTAACTCATGTATTTCAATTCATTTCATGGCATTTCATTATTTCATAGCATTCATTTCAAAAAATTTGTATTCATTTTAAATTCACACAATTTAAGAACATGCATTTCATTTTCCAATTATTTAATTAACATTCAAATTATATTAACTAATTAATAAATGAATAATTTAAAATGAATAAAAAAT
The DNA here is from genome assembly GCA_001185155.1 of Zostera marina. Classification (NCBI taxonomy): domain Eukaryota; kingdom Viridiplantae; phylum Streptophyta; class Magnoliopsida; order Alismatales; family Zosteraceae; genus Zostera; species Zostera marina. The sequence continues at coordinate 37,434 of LFYR01001389.1, forward strand.
ATTACATTGATCTATCGATGAAGATTAAAACGCAAATTGAATTTCAACCGGAAATGCTAATTACAACTATCCGTAAATACTTATAAAAAAATATCAACACATAACATATATATCGATCAATAAACACAACAAAACACATAAAATATCATAAACTATATATCGCAACACATAGTCAATATCAAAAGACCTTAATTATTTTGTAAATTACATACCTTAATCAAACAAACACCTGACGTGAGATGGTCCAACAACAATTAAAAACAGTTTGGCACAGCGGGGAACGGAGATCAATCAAATTCAACCTAAAAAATGACATAAATTAAAAGAGAAAATTTAAATAATTAATTAAAACAGAATATTTAAATAAAAAATTCAAAAAGAATTTAAAACATAACACACCTATTTGATTAAATTAAAACAAAAATTTAAAACATATTTGATTTAAAACAGAACATACCTACTTGATTTAAATAAAAAATCCAGCAAACCTATTTGATTAAAAATTAAAAACAGAACATACCTATTTCATTAAATTAAAACAAAAATTCAAGAAACTATATACCTACAATAAAATTCCAGCAACTACCTATTCCAGCAAACCATATAAATCAAAAGATTTAAAGATCAAATATCAACTACCTATTCCATCAAACACACAAATAAAACATTAAAAGATTAAAATAATATAAAAAATCATTATAGATCAATTAATAACAAAAAAATCCAGTAAACCATATTGATCAAAAAATTAAAACAATAAAAGTTCAATTATCAACTACCTATTCCAACAAACATACAAATAAAACATTAAAAGATTGAAAAAATCAAATAAATTCATTATAGATCAATCAAATAAATTTCCAGCAATAAGTGTTTTAACAATTATAGATCAATCAAAATAAGTGTTTTAACAAAAAGAGTAAATATTAAACACTTAAAAAAACATCAAAACACAAAATCATTTAAAAAAATAAAAAAAGTAAAACATTCAAACCAATAAATTAAAACAATCATAACATTTAATACATTTAACCCTAACAATTTAAAGCGTTTTAAACAACACACTAAATCAAACATCAACCCCAAATTAAAAAAACCCCATTTCATAATACCCTAAATTAGAAATCCCCATTTCATAAAACCCTAAATATAAACCCCCTAATTACTATAACTTTCACAAATAATAAATCCCAAAATCAAAAAACCCCAAATCATAAACCCCAAATCATAAACAACAAAAAAAAGGAGAGAAAAAGATGAAGAAGATAACAAAATAACAAAAAAAGATAACTAATTGAGGATGAAGAACATATCTTTAGGAAGAACTTCGAAGATCACCGGAGAGAAATGGCTGGAAGATCACCGGAGAGAAGTTGGGGGAGGAGTGGGAGTAGTGGAGACGTTTTTGGGGGAAAAAAAAATGAAAGAAATCTGGAAATTTTTTACTTATATAAAAAAAATCCTGGCGGCCTGGCCGTCGGGAAATACTTAAGTTCGAATTAACTTAGTTTGACTGTACGGGGGACCACGGCGGCGCAAGTTGTAATTTTAGGGTTTCCAAAAAATTCTGACGGCCAGGCCGCCGGCTACTGACAAAAATAAGCGGGAAAAAGTATCCAGCGGCCAAGCCGTCGGCAATTTTTCTCCCGACCGTTGAGGGTTTTAGGATGCCAGCGGCCAGGCCGCCGGCAAACTTCTTCCCGACCGTTGGGAAAATTGGAGCTGGCAGCCAGGCCGCTGGCATATTTTTAAAAAAAAGATACTGTCGGCCTGGCCGCTAGCTCATTTCTCTCATTTACGAGGGAAAATTATGTCGGCGGACAAGTGTAACATTCCGGCGGCCAGGCCGCCGGGAGATGGGCGCCAGAATTACGCTGGTATTTTGTAGTGCCATCACGACAGAGCCAGCGACTAGCACGATAAAAAGATCTCAACGTACAACACGGCGACCAATACATCTGGAAGATTTCATTACTGATCTTCCCAAGGAAGCCAACATGTCACAGAGATCATCGACTCCTTACACTCAATACAGCTCAACGACTAGTAAATCTGACACCAAAGAGGTCAGAGAACCGCGAATAGTTCGTGAGGCAATACTCGATCCAGGATGGGTTTCCGCGATGGAGAACGAAATGGAAGCATTGGTACGAAATCAAACTTGGGATCTAGTTCGGCCAACATCCAACCAAAATATTTTTGGTTGTCGATGGGTTTTTCGCCTAAAGGAGAATTCCGATGGCTCAATAGAAAGGAGGAAAGGTCGCCTGGTTGTGAAAGGATTTAACCAGCGAGAAGGTCAAAACTTTGATCTCACGTATATAGTATGGTGGCCAAGGCAGCCACAATACGAACTATACTTGCTCTGTCTACGGCCAAAGGGTGGCCTTTGCATCACTTAGACGTGTGCAACGCATTCCTAAATGGAAAATTGAACGAGGTAGTATACATGTCTCAATCGCCGGCGTTCGTTTACAAAGAATTTCCGGACCATGTCTGTCGACTGAAGCGGGCACTATATGGGCTGAAACAAGTGCCTAGGGAGTGGTACCACCGACTGAGCACCTTTCTGGAAAGAATTGGGTTTATCAATAGCCAAGCGGACTCCTCGTTGTTCATCCGGAAGTTTGGGCGGCAATACGTCTACATATTAGTCTATGTAGATGACTTCATTATTACCGGAAGTCATGCGGCTGAAATCAAATCATTTATTCGGATGGTCTGCAACGAATTCCAATGTCGTTACCTCGGCAGTCTTTCGTACTTCCTCGGATTGGAGGCCAAACGCACAAACGACAGCCTATTCATTTCCCAAAAGAAGTACTCGGTAGATCTACTACTGAAATTTGGGCTGATGGAGAGCAAACCCATTGTAACACCGGAAGCTCCCGGGAAACACCAAACCAAAAATGGAGGTGATGAATTCGATGACCCTCAAAAGTTCCGCAGCCTGGTGGGAGCTCTTCAATATCTCACCCTGTCGCGACCGGACATCGCCCATTCTGTAAATCAGATGTGCAAATATATGTAACACCCGATGACGGAACATTGGAAAGCCACAAAGCGAATCATCAGATATATAAAGGGGACGCTCGACCTTGGACTGGAATTTCGCTCGAGCAAGTCAACCGACCTGCAAATCTACGTCGATTTGGACTGGGCCAGCGATCCGGAAGATCGGAGATCCACAACGAGATCCTGCATATACCTTGGACCCAACTTGGTGACCTGGATGTCACGCAAGCAACCAACTGTATCTCGATCATCAGCTGAAGCCGAGTATAGGGAAATTGCCTATGTGACCGCAAAACTGCGGTGGTTCTGTCAACTGTTAAGAGAACTAGGAGTAATTCTTCCTCAACCGCCGACCATTCTCAGTGACAGTAAATCTGCTCTATTTATGGTAAACAATCCAGTGGTGCAAGCACGAACATGGCCCATGGAGATTGATTATCACTACGTACGGGAGTTTGTAGCAAACAAATCACTACGAGTGCAACATGTTCGAAGTGAGAGGCAGACCGTCGATGTATTCACAAAAGCGTTGTCTACTGATCTGTTTCGCGGCCACCGTCGTCGACTCAATCTCGCCGTAATTCCAACGTCGTGATTGAAAGGGAGTATCAGAATATACATATAATACTTAAGGGTATGAGTATAATTCTCACAGTAATTGTGTATAAATACACATGTAACAGAGAGTGTAAAGTTATCAAGTAATACAGAGTTTACACTCCATCATCATCTCCATTGCACTATCTTTTCCTACAGTGTTTGGGTATACAAAATCAAGAGGAAGTCGGATGGTTCTTTGGAGAGAAGGAAGGCACGTCTTGTAGCTCGTGGTTTCAACCAAATTGAATGAGTGGATTTCACCGAGACATATATATAGCCCCGTTATTAAATTTCTCACCATCCGGATCATTATATCTTTGGCAATATCTCGAAGGTGGACAGTTCGACAACTTGATGTCGATAATGCCTTTCTAAATGGGGACCTTTGTGAGACCGTATATATGGCATAACCTTCGGGCTTCGTTGATCAAAAGTATCCTAACAAAGTGTATTATCTCCATAAGTCTTTGTATGGTTTGAGACAGTCTCCTCGAGCATGGTACGATAAGTTAAGCGGTTTCTTGATTTCAGTTGGGTTTATAATATCGGTATCAGGTTCGTCGATGTTCTATTGGAGAGACAAGAAAAGTTGTATGTTTATCTTCGTCTACGTCGATGACATTATTGTTACCGCATCCTCCAACATTCTCATAAACAATTTGATAAGCAAGCTTGCAGCCAAGTTCGAGTTGAAAGATATGGGGAAGTTGAGATTCTGCCTTGGAATGGAACTTATCAGTCCGGATGTGTTCTTCTATCTCAACAAAGATACATATCCGATCTATTACGGTGAACGAACATGGATTCTTGTAAACCAATTCACACTCCGATCGATAGTTTCAACTAAGCTTGTATATCTGTCGAATTCGGATCAGATATGCAGGTATCCGAATCCGACCGAATAAAATCCGGATTTTAAAATCCAAATCCAAATCCGGATATCCGAATAATCCGAATCCCAGATAACTTTAGGGTTAGGGTTAAGGTTATGATGTAATAATTATAAGTTAATAATTTATAAAGATTTATAATTATAAAGTTAATTAGGTTTAAGACTTTAAATGTTTAATGATTTATAATATAAATATAATAATATTAATTTATTATATATTTATCTGGATATCGAATCCGGAATTTTTAAACGAATCCAGGTATTTGAATCCGAATTCGGATAGTCATGTTCGAATGCGGATTCGAATACGGATTCCAGTATATCATTTACAGACTGAGTTTCAACAATGAAACTTATCTCCACCGAAGACACTCCATCAATAGATAAGTTTTTATATCGATCTACAAATGGAGCATCAATTGAAATATAAATAAAATCATGATTAATATATAGTTATATATAAATATAAATAAACGATAGAAGTCATAATCATAACTAAAAAGTAAAATTACGTAGTCAAAGAACAATACAACATAGAACATAGAACATACTAATCTTTTTCTAGCTCTGGTGATTTCATTAATCTCCTTCACCAAGAATATGATCTTTCACTGTTTCATTGCTATCTTTAAGGAATTTTAGAAGCTCTAAGAAATTTCCCGGATTCTCATAATCATCTGATTCATTATGGTAAGAGAAAACCATTCAGAAGTAAGAACTTCACACACCTATAGTAGATGAATGAAGTTGAATTTGATATTTGTTTCTATTTTCCCTACTCTTCTTCAGCAAAACAATATCGATAGTTGCTTCTGTTGATAAAGCATGTCACATTATTGAAGACAATAATTATGTGTACTGTCAACTTGTCCAATGTGGTCGGCAAATGCTTTTTAGTATTGCTTCCAATTTCTGAGACTTGTGGCGATAAAAGCATCTCTCCTGCTCTGACTTGACAAATAACAACATAAGCAAAACACTGTATCCTTATCCTCACTGTATTCTAACCATCTTGAATAATTTTGAATCATACCATAATCAGATCATAGGTCTGCCCTTGGTAATGAAGGGGTGTGTTTGTATAAAAATAAAGTTGTTGTTACCAGGGCCCGTCCAGACGGACCATGGGCCAAACAGACAATTGGGCCCAGGAAACCCAGGGAGATGTCTTATAAATACCTCCCCTGGCTCGAAGGAGGATCGATTAGTAGTAAGAGTAATACTAAAGAGTTGTTTGTGTGAGCCCCCTAGCGCGAGCCCACACACCATCAAAAGTATTAAATTAATCGCGAGATGAATAAGTACATGGATAAAGGGTAAATGTAGGAAAAAAATATGTTAATAAATATTTTGGTAAAACAATCATTGGTTACCCAATCCCAAATATCTTCTCATTTTCACAAACAAGGCTAATAAATCATATCCAACTTGTCAAAAATTCTAAATAAAGGGAGTTCAATTATTACTAAATATGGAACATTTTAATTTTTATATATGCACATATTGATTTTAATGATTTAATCATTACCTAAATATTCTGAAATCTAGGTTAACTTATAGACAATGGAGTCTTTTGCTGGAGGAGTCGACGACTGTTGCAGAGATTCTTAATTGGGAGGTCGGCGATTGACTACTTGGGGTATAAAATTATAGACACCATTGGAGGATTTGAGATCGAGAATGTGGAGTACGAAATCAAGAACTATGATTAGGGTTTTGGAAGAACAAAAGGGAGAGTATCAAGAATATTAGTAAAACTGATTTGATTAAAAAAAAGAGGCGCACTTCAGGTGCGCCAAAGGCGCCAATACAACGTAATACAGGTAACGGGTACAGCTCGAGGATAATGTAACAAACGACGTACAACTCACTGTACATAGTTTAGTTGTTGATGAATAATGTATCGTCAGTCGACGGATTAGGATCTAACAGCTAAATTTTTTTCGACACATGGGGCTCACGAGGTGTTGCTCTATCTAATAAGTAGAAGTGAACTTGTCCGGATGAGGTCGTTGACCATTAACCAGTTGATGATACCCTCGACCCACTAGAATGAGCTAACAGGAACATTAAGGCCAAGCCAGATCAGGCCTCCGGAATAGCAGAAGGTCTATTAATACCAGCCTCCTAGGAAGGGGGAGGACACGTTATATTGAATAATATCTATGCTACACTAGAGAGAAAGAAAAAGAGAGACTGAATCCTAATCCAATTGCGTAGGCCCATTTTCGACCATACATCATCCCCAGTATTGGTAGTTTGGTACGTCGACAGTACCATTGAAAGCGAATAAATTTGAGTTCGCCGATTGCACTAAATAGTACGATATTACTTGCACAATCCTTTTACAGTAGTAAAAAATGTCTATGAAAGGGGAAAGATAACAAGATACCTAGGATTACGTTTTCTGCAGAGCTTAACCCTAGGTTTCTCGTTAAGCTTTCCATTATCTGGTTTTATCAGCACTAGAGATCTCACGTCTAAAAGAGGGAGACGACACAAAGCGATATATAAGGTTAGAGTGAGGAAATCAGACAACCAAGTGAGTTAAAACAAGTAATAGAATTAACCTTATATAGAAATCAAGAATGGAATTAAAAGTTGAATTCTATTTGTTACATGAATCATTCTAATATATAACCTGTCTGTAGGAGGATGAAATGAAACAAAGAAAAAAGTCAAATCCTGAAGGAAATGATTGATATATGGACAATAGACAATAACTGATATACTGAATTATTATTGTAAAAGCAGGCAAAATTTTCACTTTCAAGTTTTCAGTTCTAAATTTTCATTATATACAAAAATATTAATTTATCTCTAAAAATCTACAGATTTCTTCACTTTTGGTTTCATACAATAAAATAGATAAAAATGTATGAACTGTGAATTCATGATTATTTTCTTTTTCGCTTCAAGCAAGGCATGGCGGTTAGGATAGAATCTTTCTGATGGGATGAGTCTTCTTTATTTGGAGATGAATTGATGTATTGGGTTGAAGCTACAGAACTTGGGTGATTATCACTGAAATGAATTTGATTCTCCGTGTTTAAGATTTCATGACTTTTATCATCATCTTCGATGCAAAATCCACCTCCACTTATAAGATGTTCTTTGGTGGTATTTGTAATCTGTTCTGTGAAATCCAAATCAGGTTTTTCCAAAACAGTAGTTGAATATTTAAGAATAATAGAATCGTCAATTAGAAAGTCTTCATCCAAACCAAACACTGAACCAGAATTGGAGCTTATGGGCATACCACTCTTCTTAACAAGGGGAATGGAATTATTGGCTTCATTTCCCTGGATTTCCTTAGTCAAAACTCCCCTATCATTATCAAAAACTGTGTTTTCTACTGCAACCTCTGTCAAAAGTTCTTTATGACCAAAATTTCCTGATGAGCTACCAATAGTATCAGTATTTAGATGTTCTTCAGCATAGTTTGGCCGTTTCTTTTGGCGACTTGACTGAAGAATGGCAAGTAGAAATTGTCGTCAAAAGAAGAAATGAGGAATCAAGGAATAAAATCTTAAAATAACCAAAAAGAATTATCTGGTATAATGAAAATTAAACCTTTAAGGAGAACAACATTAATTGATGTAAAATAAAAGATATTTGCTAAGTATTTTAAAATAAAAGAGACAATGTGTAACTTTCAGACTTACCCTGCGTGGTGGTGGTGTGGACAAAGGTTCTTTGATTTCAACATGTGTCACAGTTGATGCAGCACCTATTTCTCTTGAATAAGATTCTAGAGGCTCAGGATATTTATCATTAAACAATTTCCCCTCCTTAGCATTTCTTCTTAATCCAAGATTTCCCCTCCCTCTTGTAATTTTCCCTCTTGATCTACCACTACTACCTCTACCTAATTGTAGATTTTGATTTTCATTAAATGATTGTATATGCCTCTCCTCTGGCAGAACTGAAGATTCATTTGTTCTGCATCGTTTTGAAGAGATTTTTTTAGAATGTACCATTTCTTCGGATTCACTTCTTCTATGAGAATTCCTCTTCTTTTTTTCAAAATCGTGTGTCAGTTTTGAAGAAAGATTTCCTGTGATTCCCTTGACTGCTTTCTTGATCCTCTGACTGCGTATTTTAGCAAATCTCTCATTGAATGTATAAAATGCATCAAGACGCAGTTGTGTCTGCATTGTACTAAAATTAATCAGTGAATGTTTGAGAACTTCACCAAGCTTTCGATTTATTTGATCATGGTAACATAAAAATATTAGCTGAAATTAATGACATGTATGCACAAAAAAATAAAACATGTAAAAAAAATTTTTACCTCTAGGTCAAAAAACATAGCTACGGTCTGCAAAATATATGTAAAGGCACATACCTCATTTTTGCTATACTCCTTTAAAACTGGTACAAGCACTTCATCTGCTTTCTGTTCGCCCCACCCAAATTTATCCCATAACAACCTACATATCAGGATTAAAGCATCATCCAACAGTATTGTAAGTGTATTGTGTGTTTTGATGCTAAACGTAATTTGAAACAACAATTATGAAAATACAATAATAGTGATTATGACCTCTATCCATTTTTCATATTTATTCAGACAATTATTCATGTCTTTGAATCTTAAAACAATATCGAACCTATTTCATTCCTTATACTCATGATGAATCATTTTTATTTGTATTTTCTAAGATAATATATTTCATTATACTAACACATAAGTTCTATTACAAACAATTGCAGAATAGATTAATTACCCAAAAAATGTGTATATATAGTACGACATCATCATGAGTTATACTCCCGATGAGTGACAAACTGACGATAAAAGCTTTCAACTAGAACTTATTTGAAAGTAAATTACATACTAATTGAGATATTATTTGGTCAAAATACAAGAATTCACAAGAAAACAACAAACATAGTCAGAAATGAAAATATCACCTCTCCAAAATTCGATTGATTGTTGCTAGCCCAAAACTCAGTTAATATAATTCTAAAATTAGTCACATTATTCTTTCAAAACACAACCTTTCCGACATAAAAAATGGCTCTACCTCTTTGGAAGTTTTATGATTGCTTATCGTTAAAATTTCATAAAATGTCACCTTGATCTTCACTTAAATCTGTTCTTTATTGTCTAAATATGCAAACGTATCTTTAAATTAAAAAAAAAATAAAACATTTTTAAATAAATGAAGAAAAAAAACTAAAACTAGAGAACTCGATACTACTTGACTAATTCCTAGTTGTTCAGTTTTTCTAGTTATAACAAAACATCTAAAACCCACTTAACATATAATTATTAGTAACAAAGCCCTCTTAAATCAGTTCCGTGGGAAATCAAGAAACATGTATACAAACCTATAAAAGAACTCACTTGCGAAGGAGAGATAGATCTGGCTTGCCCCATGAAAAAGGCTCTGTCGATTCATCAACTTGAGGATTAATGTATGCAGAAACAACTGAATCACTGGGAAAAGATAGAGGAATGTGCCAGTTTTTGCTAACATTTCTCTGAAATGATGAAGAACACCATTTTAAGCTATGTATGATGATCATCATACATCTCAGCATAAAAAAGGACCTACATATATTTTATTCTTAACAAAGATATCATTAAAAGGAAGGTGCTTACATGTTCATTCATGAAGATCATTTTATCCTTCGAAATACCATCAACATATAACTGTTCGCCAATTTTTTCGAGGTTACTATCCTCGTTTTGAGTAGCATTCAAATCATTTCCAGGCTTCTCTTTATTAATGACTTTTGAGGATTTTATCTTTGAACTACGGCAGAGGTGAGGATCAAGCTTTCCAAAAATTGCTGGATCAGGAGATTCAACCCATTCTCTAAATTTCACCAACCCATCATCCTCTGGAAATGCATTGAGGACTTCAATAGCATTGACAATTCCAATTCCACTACATAAAAAAAAGTACATTAATCAATATGATAGGTAAAGAAAAGAACTGAAGACCAAGCACGATAAAAGATATTTTACAAATGATTCAAATTATCTCCAAACCCTAAATCAAACACATATATGATACATGCACACCTTTTTCATCAGGAGATAAGACACAAAACAAAATTTAAATGAAAAAATTAAATAGGAGACCTTAAAAATTAAATATAAATGCACAACACATGCATGATGCATGAAGAAGTTTCAAAAACATCACTAAGAAAGGCAATTGATAAGTGAGACGTAAAACTCTAATGAAAAATAACACTTAATGTCGTTAATGGTATCATATTCTAATTTCTAATACATTTTCCGAGAATAAGATGTAAAGTTCAGGTTTCCCCTGACCTGACACGGTCAGTAGGTATTAGAGTTATAAAATGGGTATTATTGTAAATAGCTAGTTACTTTTATTAGCTATGTAGTTAATTACGTTAATTGCTTCTAGTATAATCCAATGGATCAGATCTAACAAAATTGTTAGTGAATTCTGTTAGATCTAATCCATCCAAATGTATATAAGCTAATTGAATACATTTTAGGAGGGATTGAACATTTGTTCTCCCTCATTTTCCGATTCACATCCTACTCATTTTACTTATATGGTATCAGTTGCTAATTGATCGAATTCTGAGAGAATTTTTTTGATCATTGTTTCTATGATCAAAGTAGAGAGCATTGATCGATCTGTTTTTCTCTTCTATCTCTGATCATATTTCCGCTAATTGATCAATATTGTTGCCGTTACTCGAGAGGATATACAGGTTATGGTGAAGGTCGTGGTCATCAAATCCTAATGCTGGATCGAAGTAATTACTTCGCTTGGAGAACACAGTTCATTGGCGCATTGAGAGGTAATGAATTACTACCATATCTCCTTGGGCTGGTTGTGCTAGACACACCAGAGGCAATCTGACAAGATCAACTGATCTTAGGTTGGATCTTGTTATCGGTGACACCACCTGTGATCGCAGAAGTAGTCAATTGTGAAAGTTCTGCGGACTGTTGGAAGACTCTGCAGGAAGAGTTTGCATCTTCTTCCAGATCACAAATTCTTGCAATTCAACAAAAATTTCAGAATTTAAGGAAGGGAGGAAAATCATTTCCGGAATACATTGCTGAGATAAATAGCTTGGTGGAAGGATTGTCTGTGGCAGGGAAGAAAATTGAAGATGAAGATCTAATTCTACTAGCGATGGCAGTGAGGAGAGATCTGATCACATACAAGGAAGTGAAGTATGTTCATGGATATTGAGGTGAGGAAGTCTAGATCTAGCATTAGCAATTCTTTAAGTACTAATGTGGTTGAGACAGAGAAAAATAGTCACAAGCAAGGGAAAATTTATCTCAAGAGCATTCCATGTCAAATATGCACTATCAAGGGACATGGAGCTCTGAATTGCTACAATCATCTCAACATCACTAAATATCCCCCAACTCATAACAGGACATTGTCATCCAATGGTCCCACAGGCAAGATGCCTGCAAATATTGCCTATAATAATACTTCTAGATCTGTTTGGTACCCTGAAACAGGAATTGTGGATGAGCTTCTCAATCAATGTGGTTGCAATTGAAGATGAAGAGACAGATCAGTGTGTGAATGGAGTAAATTCAGGTGCAAAGAATGAATCAGATTCATGGTATGCAGATTTGGGGGCCACAACCATGTTGCAAAAACTCAGAGCAATGTGCAACAGAGTTTAAAGTGTGACAACCCAATGATATGAGTCCATGTCCTTCTAGAGAGAAGGAGGCAAATGGGCCTCTTCATTAAATGAAAGAGGCCCATATGTCCTTCATTCCAAGGATAATTCTCAAATAACTTCAATGTTATTTTGACCATTATGTGGCACATCATGTGCCCCTTCAATAAGATCAATTGTCCCCAATTGAGTATCTTCTTCAGCTGGAAAGTAATATTTCTTTATATCACAAATATTGAAGGAACTTGACATGTTGAAATTATCGGGGAGGTCTACCACATAAGCATTTTCATTTATTTTTTTTAGAATTCTGTAAGGTCCATAGTTTCTTGCTTTGAGTTTAGAGTAAGAACCCACTGGTAGTCTATCTTTGCTGATGTAAACCATCAATAGTTCTCCAACTGTAAATTCTTGCACTCTTCTTTTCTTATCTGCATGTTTTTTTACTTGTTGTTTGCCTCTCTGAGTGCTGCCTCTACTTCTCTTTAAATTTTCTGATTTCTTGTAATGAGATCTTCCACTACAGGCTACTTGGAACTTCCAAGTTGGAAGGAACATTGGATATGTCTAGTGATTGTTTTGGTTGATGCTCATATGCTGCCATAAAAGGACTGACTCCAATTGATCTATTGACCATATTATTAAATGCAAAGGGATGACTAAATCCCACTGTTTCTCATTCTTTTTTGCTAGAGGTCTCAAAATATTTCCCACTAACCTGTTCACTACCTCTGTCTTGGCCATCAGACTGTAGGTGACAGGTTGTGCTGAAATTCAATTTTGTTCCAAATCATTCCCATAGTGTCTTCCAGAAGTGGGTCTTCCAGAAGTGTTTTGCTTTGTCCCCTTGACTTCTTGACATATTCTGCAAGCCTGTACAAATTCATCAGCTTGTTCTCTTATCTTGGGCCAATAAAATCTGTTTTTTAACTGATCTGTGGTTTTATCTCTGCCCAAATGTCGTGCAAGGCCTCCATAATGTAGAGTTGCTATTAGTTGTTCTCTAAGAGGGTCCATTGGTACACAAAGTCTGTTTTTATAAAAGAGAAACCCTTCTTGAATATTGAAATCTTTAACAACTTTTTTTTGCGAAAATTCCAGTATGCACTGATATCACTGTCAATTGCATACAACTCTTTTAACTTCTCGAAAACTATTACTTGAGCTCTCAACACAGTCATTAAATTATTTTTTCTACTCAATGCATCAGCAACTCTATTGCTTACACCTGAATTGTGCTTTAAAGTAAAATGGAATCTCTACAGAAATGATATCCATCTAGAATGCATCTTGTTGGTGCTTTTAGAACTGTTTACTTGTTTTAGAGCCATGTGGTGTCACCATGATGAATTCATTTTGGAGTAAATATGGCTCCCAAATTTTACATGCCCTGACAACACCATAGAGGTGGTTCTCCTTCAGAAATGTCAATACTTTTTTTATATCCTCCAAAAGAGTCTTTGCTTTTGCTAAAAATTAAAATGTCATTAAAAATTAAAATAAACCACAACACAAACATTCAGCAATGGTTTAAGTACTTGAGTCATCAATCTCATGAATGTGGAAGGTGCATTAGACATGCCAAAGGGCATGACTAACTATTCATACAATCCCTTTCCCAGTTTTGAAAGTTGATTTCCACTCATCCCCCTCTCTGACTCTTATTTGATGGTAACCACTCTCCAAGTCTAGCTTTGTGAAAAATGAGGCTCCAACCAATACATCTAGTAGTTCTTCTAATCTTGGGATAGGAAATCTGTATTTAATTGTTATCTTGTTTATAGCCCTGCTGTCTACACACATTCTCCACTCTCCATTCTTCTTGGGCACTAATAATGCAGGTATTGCGCAAGGGCTCACAGAGTATCAAATTAGTCTATCCTTCAACAACTGCTCTGCTCTACTTGAGATTGTAGGATTTCTGTCTCTGCTGGGCTTAATCTATAATGTGGCAAATTGGGCAAAGAAGCTCCTGAGATTAAGTCAATCATGTGGTCAATAGATCTATGGGGTGTGATGCATTAGGGCTGTTTTTTGTCACTTCTGGAAATTGAAGTAACAATCAGATACACACTTTGGGATGCTTGCTTCTTTTATTTCACTTCTGTCCTTCACACATAGAGCCAATCCTTGACATTCTTGACCAAGTAAAGTACTGAATTTTCTCTTAAAGGTGATCATTAAATTAGGTTTTTCAGCTCTCACAGTCCTTTCAGTTGGTAAAGGCAGTAAGGTCACTTTTAGGCCATCCACTTTGATGATGTACTGATTTGTCCTCCCATTGTGGTTGGCATAAGAGTCATACTGCCAAGGTCTTCCCAACAGCACATGTGTAGCATCCATTTATACTACATCGCATAGGACATCTGATTTGTATCTTCTGTCAATGGACAGTGGGACCTTGCAACATTTATCTACAGAGGTTGTATCCCCACTTTGAATCCAGGAAACAGTGTACGGATGAGGGTGTTTCTCCACCTTCAATCCATATTTCTATACTGCCGAGGAGGAGATCAAGTTGTCTATACTTCCATTGTCAATAATGATGTCGCAGACATTTTCATTGTTGGTTCCTCTGGTTCTGAAAAGGTTTGATCTCTGATTCACATTTTCTTGTTGTGGTGCATAAAAGCTTCTGTGAATGAGGTAAGACAACTTCTGACCTTCATCAGGTGGATCCTCTTCATCAGGTACATTGAAAAGGTATTAGTGATATTATAAGGGTATTTGTGTAATTAGTTAATAAATCTGTAATTAACTAATTAGATCTAGAAACTTCTGATAGTCTAAACAGAAAGTTAGTTATTCTGTTTTTAGAACTAATTCCTCCTAAATGTAATTGTATATAAGATACATGAATAACACTTGAGGAGGGATCGAACACTGGAAGATCTCCTCCTTTTCCTGATATTACTCTACTTAAATCACTCATATGGTATCAGTCGCTAGCATCTGATCCAGGGACGGTGGTTAAAATCGTTCAGAATTCTGATCGATTAGGGAGAAATTTGCTCGATCCATCCTTGCGCTCGGCTAGATTGATTTGTTCCGCTGTTCAATCATGTCGAATTTTCTGAAGGATGTGGAGCCGACAGTTAAGGTGACAATTGATACTCCAACGAAAGTTATCAACATCAAATCACCAAAAACAGTGGCATTAGATCGTGGAAATTATTTTGCTTGGAGAACGCAATTTCTTGGCGCAATGAGAGGGAATGGATTATCACCTTATCTCGATGGCAAGATTACATTGGATTCGTCAGTGACTGTTCAGCAAGATCAACTGATCTTAGGCTGGATTTTATCATCACTAACGGCGTCTGTGGTTTCAGAAGTTTCACATTGTGAAACAGCTGCTGAATGTTGGGAAACGTTGCAAGAGGAATTTGCCTCATCCTCCCGTTCTCAGGTGCTGAACATCCAGCAGAAATTACAAAATTTAAAGAAGGGAGGTAAGTCATTTACTGAATATATTTCTGAGATTAATCAATTATTGGAAGGGCTTTCTGTGGCTGGAAAAAAGATGGAGGATTCAGATCTTGTTTTACTGATCCTTGCTGGACTAGATGATGAATATGAAGCACTAATTCAAAA
>LFYR01001389.1:53284-84623 GCA_001185155.1 Zostera marina
AGAGAAGATGTTACATACAGGGAATTAAAAGCAATGTTCATGGACATTGAAATCAGAAAAGGTCGATCCAAGGCTAATAATCCTCTCAGTGCGAATGTTGTTGAAGCTGAGAAGAATACTAAGCAAGGAAGGATCAACTACAAAGTAATTCCCTGCCAAATATGCAGTCAGAAAGGACATGGAGCACTGAATTGTTATAACAGGCTCAACATTACAAAATTCCCCCCCACTCACAACAGGACACTCTCATTTGATGGTCTCGCAGGTAAAATGTCAGCAAATTTAGCTATTAAAGAATCATTTGGATCTGTTTGGTACCCTGAGACAGGAACAATAGATGAGATGACAGCTAATATGGTGGTATTGAAGTCTGTGGATGAGGTAATCAGGCAGGACAGAAAACAGATGAGTGCAATGGCAGTGGAGACAGAGGCCTGGTATGTAGATTCAGGAACCACAAACTATGTTACAAGAGCTCAGGAAAATATTCAGGAAGGTATGGAGTGTGATAGGTCGATTAATACAGCTGATGGTCGACCTATGAAAATCACACAATATGGTAATTCAACTTTATCAATTGATAATCAAAAATTTAATATGAATCAGCTACTTTTTGTTCCCTCTGCATCTAAGAATCTTATTTCTGTGAAAAGATTCTGTATTGACAATGAAGTTTCCATGGAATTTGATCCACAGAGAGTGATTGTGAAGGATCTCAAAACTAAAGAAGTGTTGATTCGTGGGCCAACAGGGGATGGATTGTATGAGCTACCAATTTGTATGAAGAATAAAGGAATGCAGGCTAAACAAGTGGAGATGGGGATGAAAGCCACAGCCCGAACATGGCACTTGAGGCTAGGGCATCTACATTCAAGGGCAGTGGAAGATCTTAATAGAAACAAAATGATAGTAGTGTCTGACGTAAAAACAATTCATAAATCATGTAAGAATTGTTGCATTACAAAATCTAAAAAATTAAAGCATTCCATAAGATCTACTGTTTATAATCATCCGCTAGAGCTTGTGTTTGCTGATATATGGGGACCTGCACCTACTGATTCTTCAGAAGGCTATAGATACTACATTAACTTTGTAGATGTGTCTACTAGCTATAATTGGATGTTTTTAATGAAAAGAAAATCTGAGGCTGAGGACTGTTTTATGCAGTTTCAGAAGCTGGTAGAAAGACAGTATGAGTATAAAATCAAGGCAATGCAAAGTGATAATGCAAAAGAGTTTCTGAAATTATCTACCTATCTTAGGAATAATGGGATTGTTCATCGCTTAAGCTGTCCACACACGCACCCTCAAATGGGGAAGGTGGAGAGAAGGCATCGACACATTGTCGATACAGGACTAGCTATGCTTAATCATGCTGGTTTAGAAGAACATTTTTGGGACTATGCATTCATGACAACACTACATCTTTACAACAGAAATCCCACAAAAGTTTTAGGTGGAATTTCCCCATATGAAGCAATGCATCATAAAACCATAGTTTTAAAAAGCGGAAAGCGCTCCCAATTTCCAGGGAGCGCTTTTTTAGCTTTAACCGCTTTAGCGTCGCTTAAAGCGGTTAAAGCGGTTTAGCTATATATAACCCTAAATAGCTAAAGCGGTTATCTTAGCTAAATATAAACAGATATATCTTTAGCTATTTAGCTAAAGCGGTTAAAGCTCCTATCTGTTTAGCTAAATATAGCTAAATAGAGGTTATGGGTTAAAGATATATCTGTTTATATAAATAGCTAAACAGATAAATCCTAAATAGCTTAACCGCTTTAGCTAAGATTTATCTGTCAAATGAGATAAATAATACGTGTATGAGGTAAATAAATACCCCATTAATAGACACGTATTATTTTTATCTCATAGATCTGTCAAATGAGATAAATAATACGTGTATGAGGTAAATAAATACCCCATTAATAGACACGTATTATTTTTATCTCATAGATCTGTCAAATGAGATAAATAATACGTGTATGAGGTAAATAAATACCCCATTAATAGACACGTATTATTTTTATCTCATAGATCTGTCAAATGAAATAAATAACACGTGTATGAGATAAATAAATACCTCATTAATGGTCCAAAAAACACGTATTATAACATTTGAAAAAAACGTTTGGCAAAGCGGTCCAAAAAAACCGCTTTGCCGCTTTAAACGCTTAAAGCGACGCTTAAGCGTCGCTTTTTAATCTATGCATAAAACACCTGAATATTTTAAGCTGAAAGTGTTTGGATCAATATGCTATCCAAACATGAGGCCCTACAGAGAGAATAAGTTGGGAGACAAATCTGTGCAATGTGTGTTCCGTTCCCAGAATACCTTGTCAATTGTGAAGGGTATATATGCATGAATATGAAGGATGGAAGAACAGTGATATCAAAGGATGTGGTGTTCGTTGAGAATAATTTTCTGTCTAAGAAAAACAGGGCAGAAGAAGTATCTGAACAGAGCTCAGATGATGAATCTGAACAAGAGGATATTGCACCTGCATCTGCATCGGGGACAGCCTCAGAATCTACATCTCCAGTCCTTCAAACATATGCAAGAAAGAAAAATGAAGCTGAGACGGTTACAGTACCACAGTCCACAGTCCGCTGGCCTCACAGAGCATCCACTAGAGGCAGATTTTGAGCAACAAGAGTTGACAGATGATTTAGCAATTGATGACAAAGCATCAGAAAATTCAGAATCCTCATTTGATGAGGAATATCAGCCTCATAAGTCTGTCAAGGAAGTTGAGACATGCCTTGGTCCAGTCACAAGAGCAGAAACAAAAAGAAGAAATGCAAAGTATGTGTTGTCAATAACACCTACTAAAAAGCAAGTCCCAAAATCTGTGAAGTTGGCATTACAAGATTCAGAATGGAGAGCTGCTATGCAAGAAGAGTATGATGCACTAATGAGAAATGGTACATGGGAATTAATTCCCAGATCTGTTAATGATAATGTTATAAATAACATTTGGCTATTTAAAGTGAAAGAAAAATCTGATGGGACAGTGGAGAGGCTAAAAGCAAGATTAGTAGCGAATGGAACTAATCAAGTGGAGGGACGCGATTATGTGGACTTTCAGTCCTGTGGTGAAACCTAAAAACAATCAGAATAGTCCTCACAATTGCAATTTCTAGAGGATGGGAGATGCAACAGATTGACATCAGCAATGCGTTTCTTCATGGACAGCTTGAAGAAAAAATTGTAATGAGGCAGCCTGCTGGATTTCTTGATGAGACTAGACCTGGACATGTTTGCCTACTGAAAAAGGCACTCTATGGGATAAAACAGGCTTCTAGAATGTGGGTTTAGACGCCTAAAACAATCTCTGAGCAGCATGGGGTTCAATGCATGTCAGTCTGATGACTCATTATTTGTGAAGAATGATGGTGATATAATTTACATTTTAGTTTATGTAGATGACATGGTCATAACTGGTTCAAATTCAGCAAAAATACAGGAAGTGTTGAATGCCTTGAAATCTGAATTTGCAGTTAGATTATGTGGGGATTTAGAATATTTTTTGGGGATTAGAGTGAGAAAACATGTTGATGGAATATTCTTGGATCAACAGTTGTATTTGGTCAACTTGTTGAATAAACATGATTTTCAAAATCTCAAACCCATTTCTACTCCAATGCAGCATAGTCAGCAGTTTTATTCAGATGCTGAAGTGATAGAGAAAGCCACTGAATATAGAAGGATCATAGGATCCTTGCAGTATTTAACCATGTCAAGGCCTGATATTTCTTATGCAGTAAATAAACTGGCACAGTTCATGGAGAAGCCTAAGGACATACACTGGATCATGATGAAGAGAGTACTCAGATACTTATCAGGGACTCAGAACATGGGAATTGTGCTAAAGAAATCCAGTATCTGTAATATTTCAGCATACAGTGATGCTGACTGGGCATCTGATGAAACAGACAGAAAAAGCCAAACAGGTTACTTAATATACATGGGTCAGTCACTAGTGATGTGGTGTTCTCAGAAACAATCAACAGTGTCCAGATCAAGCACAGAATCAGAATTCAGAGCTATCACTGCAGCAACTGCTGAACTTGATTGGATGGCAAACTTACTGAGTGAAATGGGGATAAAGATTGATAAACCTTATAAATTGTGGTGCGACAATTTAGGAGCAACACAATTGGCTGCGAATCCGGTTTTTCACACAAAAATCAAACATGCTGCGCTTGACTTCAATTTTGTGAGAGAAAGAGTTGAGAAGAAGGTTTTAGAAGTGAATCACATTCCAAATACCAAACAAAAGGCTGATGTGTTGACCAAAGCATTGAGGCCAACACAATTTATGGAACTAAAGGTCAACCTCATCGATGAATATAGATGAGTTTGAGGGGGGCTATTAGTGATATTATAAGGGTATTTGTGTAATTAGTTAATAAATCTGTAATTAACTAATTAGATCTAGAAACTTCTGATAGTCTAAACAGAAAGTTAGTTATTCTGTTTTTAGAACTAATTCCTCCTAAATGTAATTGTATATAAGATACATGAATAACACTTGAGGAGGGATCGAACACTGGAAGATCTCCCCCTTTTCCTGATATTACTCTACTTAAATCACTCATAAAAGGTTCTTGAGAAGTTCAGCTTTGCAAATTCCAGATTGACAGATCTTCCATTGGGAGCCAATTTTAAATTGACAAAGGAGCAATCACCAAAGACTGAAGTTGGAAGAAGTCAGATGGAGAGTATACCCATATTCCTCAGCAGTCGATGATTATAGATGAGTCTAAGGAGAGCTATTAGAGTTATAAAATGGGTATTATTGTAAATAGCTAGTTACTTTTATTAGCTATGTAGTTAATTACTTAATTACTTCTAGAATAATCCAATGGATCAGATCTAACAAAATTGTTAGTGAATTATGTTACATCTAATCCCTCCAAATGTATATAAGCAGTAAGCTAATTGAATACATTTTAGGAGGGATCGAACATTTGTTCTCCCCTATTTTCAGATTCAGATCCTACTCATTTTACTCATAGTAGGCAAATGATCAAACAATAAGGAGATTGATTGATAATTAATCTTTAATCTCTTTATTGCAAGAGTAACTGAGATTTATATTTAAACAGAAAATAGAAAAGTAGATGCAAGGATTTAACATGGTTCTACTCCCTTCTGATAATAGGTATGCTCTACAAATTGTATTAATGGTATTGAATGATTTTAAGGTACTTATTACAATGAACTCACTTAGCTATTTATAGATGGGTTATCTTGGGAGAATTCCAAAATGACTATTACATGCCATGATGATATCTGCACCCTTCAGTCATGCCACATGCCTTAATTAATGAGCACATGAGCTGAAAGGTAATTCTGCAATTCTACATTCTCCACTTTTAACTCAGGAATTCATATAACTTCTAACAAAAGATGCTTTTTTGAAACTTAAGATGTCGATTTGATATTTTTTGCATTTCTTTACTTTTGCAGTTTTGCTAACCTGATACCTTCAGTGTAATCACTTCCAAGTAGTAATGCCATATGAATTAACTTTTCACAAGTCAATCCAAGTTCGGATTCAATATCCTAACACAAAACAAACATAAAAGATAATTAGTCTTGTTGAACTCCCTCTTTTTGCTTGTGATAAACAAAGCACGGCTGCAGAACAACGAAAAAAATTTGAGACAAATCTCAAAACACAATAAGCAATTTGGAAACTGAAAGGAGTATCAGCAAATCTGTCACCCAAAAAAGATTAGGAAGCATCACAGACCTTCATGAAGTATGTCTCAACATATTTCCGATCATCAAATATATTCTTAAATACACTGCGAGCCCCAAATAAAAAGACATCCGAGTCATCAGTAACAACACCATCAACCAGTTTCATCTTTTCCATATACGCACACTGGGCTTCTGCTTCCATAGGAGCAATGATATATGGCAATCCAAACATCTGCAATAGTTCCTAAAAAATATAAAAATAAACATCAGTAGTCAATATTATCAAAGTAGTCAATAAATTATATTGTAACGAATAAATTTTTTCGGTAATAGAATCCAAACAATATTCCATGAAGTAATTTATTTTAAATTATTCAATAAAAGAATTTGACTGATGTATCTTATATTATCCACATGTTCAATATACGATCCCATAAGAGTCGACTCGATGAACTTCAATAGCGAGTGGATGACAGGCGTAGAAGGGGCATGCGACGAGTTCGTCTACACTGAGACAGATGGACTAACATGGGCGCAGGTGGAGGAAGCTTCAGGAGCTGCTGAACAACCGGGACCGTCTACAAGGAGTGGGCAAACCCGTGGATATACCTATGAGAGACAGAGGACTTCATTTGCAGATATGGGAACTGAATCCCAATATCGTTATGCCATGAATGAAATTGCGGAAATTATCAGAGAGCCTCTAGATAATATAGAAGTAGGTGCTCGTCTAGATGATTAGGGTAAATGATTTGATAGTTTTTTTCAAATAACTTGGATGTATTTGTTTTGGATGTGTATTTTTAAGATGATAGGCAAATATTGACAGGTTTATATATATTTTATGGTTAATTATACATGTACAGGTTTTGAAAAAATTATATATATAAACAGGGGTATATATGCAATTTTTAAAAAAATTGCAAATATTTACAATTATGCCACTACCGCTTTTTTCGAAAAAGCGCTCCCTGGAAATTGGGAGCGCTTTAAGCTTTTTTGAACTATGTCTTGGGCTATGCCCAACCTCCTTTTTCAGTAATGAAAGTTTTAATTTCTCAAAACAAAAAAAAATTGTGCCCTTGTTGTGGCAAGGAGCACAATTACCCTTAATTGAAGCCTTGAGCACATTTCACCAGGTTCCCTTCCACCTGTTGAGATGCTAGTATAAATAAAGGTAAGGAGGGGAAATAAAGGCAACATATATTTCTCATACCTTTATTCTCTCTCTCCTCTCCTTTTTGCTCTCGTTTTCTCTTCCTCTTCTAATGTTTCATTAACTGGTGGATTCCAGATCTATGATCAATTAATCTCTGGTGGAATCCAGGAATTAATTCAATCATCAGTCATCACAACCCATAGCCGATCCTTATAGATCCATTATACTAGCATATTAAATTGTGAATACAAATAAATTATAAAAATAAATCGAAAAAAAAGATCGAGATATACTTGACATTCAGCAAACATCTCACTGCTGACTGATTCAGCAGTTATCTCAAGCTTTCTCTGCTCTTCTCCAATTTGATCACGTTCTCGTCTAAGGTGTGATAATCTTTCATCCAAATAGCTATTTTGTAGTTCCGTTGCTTCAAAAAGGTCTTTTTCATCCAAAGTAGCTTGATTCATTTCAAGTTGACTCACTATCTCATCTGAATTATTTATTATAGTTTGTGATTCCTCCTCTCTCACCCGGTATTGTTTATCAATTTTACACACATTAGTTTGTTGCACTTTCACAGCAGCATCCAGCTTGTTTGTCTTATCCAATGTGGTTTGTGGCACTTCCACGGAAGAATCCAGGTGACTTGAGTTGTTCTCTGTTAGAGTTTCTTTCATTTTTTCTGTGGAGCTTCTACTCTGTGAACTGCAATTATGATGCATTTCGTTGGAAAACAAATGAAAGGATGTTGATTCATCATTAAAAACCTTGTCATCACAAGATTTCAGCAAGTCAACGCCATCAGAAAATGTATTACTAGAAGCATTATGGTTTGGATATGCTCTTTCCAACATTGGCAGATCAGCATCGGAGTTACCTTTTGGTAAAGTATATGAAGTGGACTGCATCGACAGAATAACATTATCTTCTTTAGCCGAATCATTATGCTTTTCAACTTTATCTACAATTGATGGAGAAATAGAACTACATTTTAGCATTATTGGACTCGAAGAATTAGAGTGTTTTTTGTTAATTGCTGGAATTTTGTTGCTGAATGGCTCAACCTGTTCATCTCTGAACTCCTCAAGACTTCTTCTTATTGCTTCCTGCACAGCTGCTTCTTCTTCAAAACTTCCTCTTGAGACAATTATGTTATTTTCAGGTTGACTGAAAGAATTGGTTGAAGGAATATCACAGTTACCATCCTCCCAGTCCACATCATCTTCCAAAGTCATTGCAGTTCCATGATTTGGTTCACTTTCAGATTTCCGTTCAAGCATCCCATCCTCCCAAATGTCAGATTCAGACTCATCGGAAGTATCTTTTAAATGAATGTCCGAGGGAAATGTAGAGGTTTGACTTTGAGCGACCAAATGAGAAAAAAGATCATCCACATCATCATTCTTCTCACAGTCATCTTTAGAGAACGATATATCAAATGCTGACTGAACATTGACATTACATTTTTCCAGTGATGGCAGAACATCATCTATGCTAGTGGTTTCAATATAGCTATCACTACAAACAATAGAATCATCCATAACCTCTTTTCTCCTATTATCATGTTCATGTTCTTTTATCAAATCAAGATTTCTTTGCAAATCACGAGTCATAAGGATATCCAATCCTTTAACTTTGTTAACCCGAACATGAGCTCTGTCGTCATTTTTAACATCATCGCCAAGTCTCTTAAGATGTTCGTCAATATTCGCTCGAGAAAATAATTTTATTTGACTGGTAGATGCCTTTGGGGTAGATGGTTCCAATAGTTGAGAGCTCACCTGGCCATTTGTTGGAATTTTTCCATCTATTAGAGCTCTGTTTTGGAAAATTATTAGTAAACGGGTTTAAATCATTAACTAGAAAAATGTGTAAAGTGAAGAAAAAATCGAAAATATACTCAAGAAGAGAAAAAATTGCAGTAGCAGAATTTAACATTCTTTAAAAATGAAGAAATAGAACTTTTAAAATCCCAAAGGGATATATTTTTATGTAATAAAACAATAAAAAAAATATTCATGAACCCACAATCTCACAGATTTTAATTGGAAAAGTACTTGACAAATTAAAAATATGACACTCTTACTGTTCTCTATCTCCGAAAATGACAAGAAAAATATGACAAAAATACAGAATTTGTACTTACTGTTTATCCCCAGTAAACGAAGATGAAAATATGAACTCTCTATTGGCTTCAGAAGCAATTCGAGAAGTTTGCAAACCATCCATACCCTTTCCTGAAGCAGATTTCTGCACTTCATTTATCTCTCGCCGGAATGCAACAGTTTTAAGGTATGACTCTATTTGCAGCTCTGAGAACTTTTTTGGCATCTGGTATTATAAAAAAAAAGTTTCTCAAAATTGCTAGTCATTTATAAATATTACTAAAAATGAACGAGGTATCTTAAAAATCACAATGGAAAACTAAGAAAATGATCGTAAGAACTAACAATCCAAAAAACAAAAAGGAATATTTACCTTTTTTATTTTTTGAAATTTCTGCCGATTCTCAGCCATTAGTGTTTCTCGCATCTACATGTAAAATGCTGATTAATCAATGCATTTGAATATGAAATGGGCAAAGAGATCTTTAAAGAAATAGTCCTCTACCTGAACAAGAAGATCCAACTGCATGGAAGGAGGTAATGAAGCTAACACGGCTGGATCAAGATTTCCATCTATTACAGGCTGCAATTATCAGTTCACATCATATTTGCAATTTATATTCAGCAAAGAAACAAAATCTTCTGTGTGTGGCTTCTTAAAACTTCAAAATGTCAAGTGTGCTACTACAAAATCCTTTAAAAAAAGTTCACTTACAAGCATCATCTCTTCTTTTTCCTCCTCGCCAATGTCAACTTTCTGATTGGAAACCATGGATGACGATGGTTCAGTGCGAGACAGAGTCCCTTCTTCCTCTGCAGCAAGTGATGCAGCCAACCTAATTAAATAGAAAATCACCTAATGAAAAAAGCTGAATGTCTGAAAGACAAAAAATGACAAAAGAACAGACAAAAAATCAGTGCATACATCCCATCAAGCTTCTCCTGATCAAACATCCCATTCGACACAACTGGCACGTGACTTTCTTCGTCATTACTTTTTCTTTCTGCAGTTGTCTCATCGTCCACATCCACCAAAATCTGCTTCCCTTTGATATCAACCTTCTTCTTATCACTCTTCAACTCTACCGCCAATTGCTCAAGTTTCTTCTCCTTAAGCTAACAATACAAGCAACACAAGATAACTCAAAATAATTACACGACTCGATTAGTCCAGTTGGTCACAGGCATTATTAAAATGACTGGAGGTCCAGAATTCAAGTCTGAGTGTATGGATTTTAATTTTTATATACTTATGTACCACGTACTTATAAAAAAAAACTCAAAAATATAACAACATAGATTCTTTTTTTAAACAAGATGAAAAGAAAAAAATACACACATGATTAAGAAGCAACTTCTCAGCAGTCTTCCTAATTTTAGCCCTAGCATTCTCCCTATTCCGTCTCCGCGCCGCAATAGTCCTCCGTTTAAGAATAGGAGTTCCACCATCAAACACAAACACTGGTTTCGTCCTCAGAAACAAAAGCTTGCAGATCCTTCGAAAGAATCCAAGCACATGCGCATTAGGCAACATATCCCCTTTCTCATCCCTCATCGCCTTCATGAACTGGACCATCCATATGCTCGCATCTGAATTTGGGGCAAAAAAGCATAAAATCGAGATGGAGGAAGAGAGACGATATTTCTTAAAGAATCAGTGAAAATTACCGATGGCGAGTCTTTTTCCGGCAAGGGTTTCGACGGAAACACGACGGCCGACGGGGGAGAGGAGTTCCCACAGGTTGTGAACTCCCATTTTGCGACTCTGTGTTTTCGATTTGTATTTTTGTGTGTTGACTATATTTGTTAACTTTTACATTTACATTAATACTTGAAAGAATTAGATATTTAATGATTTAACCCTCAAACGTTGTTAATGAAAGTCAATTATCCAATTTACCTTACAAAACTAAGCATTTACTTTTAAGTCCAGCAGTTGATTACTTCCATTATCCATATGTTAGTTACTATTTAGAGTCATACCAATGTGTCGTTAGTGGTTTAATCAATTTATGATGAAAACGGTCTCGACCGTACGTGCCCATGATAGCGATTATTCCAGCGACCACCGCATCCTCTATTATTGTTCTATGCTTGGTAATTTTGATTTCCAGATCGCTGATTGTTGTTATTATGGTACATCTTTGTCGCGGTGAGTACGGCTTGTGTTACTTCACTTTTTTGAGATGACGATGAAGACCACGACATTTGATTCATTCATGTTTGTCCTGAGGAGCTACATCTTCCTCTTGCATTACGTGGTTGATGATCTTGTCAAAAAAGGTAGCAGGGTGAAAATGGAGGTATGTTAATTAAGATGCTATAGGGTGAAAATGGAGGATGCTACAGAGTGGGGGGCGGTAAGAAACTAATGAGGTGGAAACTCACCTATTGTGACTCGACGACTCGGAGATGAAGACCCTAAGGTAAAGACTTCTAGCTCCATTCCCACTCTATTTCTCTCTCTGTCGGAAATGATAAAGTCTCGATACCCGTAATGGGGGACCCCTTGTCCTATATATTTATAGGATTCCGAAGGGGTAAAGTGGGTTGTCGATGACGGTGTGCATTGCTGATGGTAAGCCATCGGTGATGCTTTATGACCATCGGCGGCGACCCTGTGTGTGGAGGAAATTCCTCTAGGACTATGGGTTGTTTAGAGAGTTGGCGCCCGGCAGCTGGCCTGATAGGTTCCGTCGCCGAGGTCGTGGATTTTTGGCAGTTGGTCTCTATCGTCGATAGTTCTAGTCAGATAGCTGACCTTTTTAGAGCCATCGGAGATGGTACTTAGTACTGTCGTCAAGGGTGCTTGGTAAATGGGCATGATGGACCGATCGTAAATCGGGTGACATCAGAAACGATCGAGTAGCTCCCATGTTTCCTTGGCCATGGAGCAATGCAAAATCATCGCTCATATTCAAGAGGACGAGTTGGTTTCCCTCGTGCCAGTTGTTTTAGTTGTTGAAGAGATCGCCAGAGGTTTGGGTAGAAGTTTTTGAAGCCTACTCCGTGACAGTTTTGTACACCTTTGAACTAAATATCAAACGCTTTTCTGTAGTGTCTCATTCATTTTTAATATGAGATGAAAAGGAGTGAAGTGATAGTTGAATCACAATCATGAATATCGATAGATACAATAATAATGAACAATATCAGCCATTCTGAATTGAATGGTGCTTATTCTTTTGTGTAAGTTTTGCATTCTATCTGACACCTGGACTGACACCATTGGAGGATTCCGTGAGCTTCAGAGAAGGAAATCCGATTGCTTTGTATTGGGCATTGTGCGTGGTAACAAAATAGAAGGGAAAACGAAAAACGACGCCTCGGCCAATTAGGGTGCTTGTACTTTTCCAGGTTATCGCGTGCCAGGTCCTCTCTATCTTCTTCCCATCTTCATAGCCGAGGCGGAAGATGTTTGGGAGGATTTCGTCCAAGATGACGTACGGGCCCTCCCATCTTGCCGAGAGCTTTCCCTTTGTTTGGTCCACCCCCGTTACTTTGGCGTTACTTAGTACTAGGCCGCCTGGTGCCAGATTCTTCTCGGCCACTCTCTCGTTGTGGTACCTTGCCACTCTTCGTTTATACGTGAAGTCCTTGAGGGTGGCTTCCTCTCTCTGTTTTTCCCTGTATTCGCTCGCCAGAAGCATTGCTCGCCAGAGACAAATCTGTGCAATGTGTGTTCCTAGGATACCCTGTCAATTGTGAAGGGTATATATGCATGAATATGAAGGATGGAAGAACAGTGATACCAAGGGATGTGGTGTTCGTTGAGAATAATTTTCTGTCTAAGAAAAACAGGGCAGAAGAAGTATCTGAACAGAGCTCAGATGATGAATCTGAACAGGAGGATATTGCACCTGCATCTGCATCGGGGACAGCCTCAGAATCTACATCTCCAGTCTTTCAAACATATGCAAGAAAGAAAAATGAAGCTGAGACAGTTACAGTACCACAGTCCGCTGGCCTCACAGAGCATCCACTAGAGGCAGATTTTGAGCAACAAGAGTTGACAGATGATTTAGCAATTGATGACAAAGCATCAGAAAATTCAGAATCCTCATCTGATGAGGAATATCAGCCTCATAAGTCTGTCAAGGAAGTTGAGACATGCCATGGTCCAGTCACAAGAGCAGAAACAAAAAGAAGAAATGCAAAGTATGCGTTGTCAATAACACCTACTAAAAAGCAAGTCCCAAAATCTGTGAAGTTGGCATTACAAGATTCAGAATGGAGAGCTGCTATGCAAGAAGAGTATGATGCACTAATGAGAAATGATACATGGGAATTAATTCCCAGATCTGTTAATGATAATGTTATAAATAACATTTGGCTATTTAAAGTGAAAGAAAAATCTGATGGGACAGTGGAGAGCTAAAAGCAAGATTAGTAGCGAATGGAACTAAGCAAGTGGAGGGACGCGATTATGTGGACTTTCAGTCCTGTGGTGAAACCTAAAACAATCAGAATAGTCCTCACAATTGCAATTTCCAGAGGATGGGCGAAGCAAC
Source organism: Zostera marina (assembly GCA_001185155.1). Classification (NCBI taxonomy): domain Eukaryota; kingdom Viridiplantae; phylum Streptophyta; class Magnoliopsida; order Alismatales; family Zosteraceae; genus Zostera; species Zostera marina. The sequence goes on from LFYR01001389.1 coordinate 66,776, forward strand.
AAATTGACATCAACAATGCGTTTCTTCATGGACAGCTTGAAGAAAAAATTGTAATGAGGCAGCTTGCTGGATTTCTTGATGAGACTAGACCTGGACATGTTTGCCTACTGAAAAAGGCACTCTATGGGTTAAAACAGGCTTCTAGAATGTGGTTTAGACGCCTAAAACAATCTCTGAGCAGCATGGGGTTCAATGCATGTCAGTCTGATGACTCATTATTTGTGAAGAATGATGGTGATTGGTGATACAGTATCCCGAACACGGTCACAACCTACCAGCAACTAGAAGTCCGGATAGCCTAAGATGAGTTAAGGTATCTATTCTAGGGTTGGGGAGGTCCCAGGTCGAATCCTAGGAAGATCGACTTTCCTGAGGATCGACTTCCCTGGGATCGACTTCTGAATAAAGTCGATCACCAGGAAAGTCGACCCCCAGAAAGTTGATCTCTGGAAAGTCGATCCCGGGACCCAATCTGATCAGTTTGGCAGTTAGGCGGTTACTGCCAAAATGACCATATTACCCCCATAAGAACCCCTATAAATAAAGGGCACCCCCCACTCATTAAAGGCAGGTCATTTGGAGCGAAAGGATTCCTAGCGAAGCAGAGCTCTGCGCACTTGAGTTCCGGTCCGGTTTCCCGCGGAGTTCCCCGCTTGGCGCTTGCTTGCGCGTCTTGGAATACTGGTCGGGTTTCACCCCCATCAGTTGGCGCCGTCTGTGATTCAAAGATACTCACGACAAAAGCTCCTCGACTTTTTCGAAAAAAGTGATCGACTTTTTTCCAAGTCGCCAGCTAGGGAGTCTTGCGAGGAGATCAGCCAGCAAGGGATCGACTTTTCAGAAGATCGATTTTTTCTCCCAAGGAAAAAAAGTCGATTCCTCAAGGAGCTAGGCTTTCAGGCTACGACTTCCAAGGAATCATCCAAGTGCACTAGGGATCGACTTTTTTGAAGATCGACTTTCTCCAAGCAAAAGTCGAACACTTTTTTCAAGAAAAGTCGAACACTCCAGGATGGTGGTAACACGAAGCACTTCCCAAGGAGGAGGAGCAAATTCTCAGGAGGCGCCAGAGCAACAGCCTGGCAACTCAAAAACTAAAAGGCCAGTGGGTCGACCACCCAAGGCCAATAAGAACAAAAGAACTCCCACAGGACCTGAGGCTGAACCCGAAGGTGATCCCGAGCAAACTCCCCAAGCTTCAGCAGGAGGGGAAAATCTGAACATCACGGTTCAGGCGATAGCTGAGGCCATCCGACTCCTTGCTGAAAAGGAGAAACCTTCGGAAGAACAACCTCAAAAGGGGGGACCCACAAGCAGCAAGGAACCAAGGGCTGCAGCATCAGAAACCACTCACGGGTTCATAAAGATGCCTATAGAGGAGCTGGAAAAAATGAAGGAAACCATAGCAAAAATGAGCGAGAAAATAAAGGATATTGAAAAATCTAAAGCATCAATATACCATTCAAAAGCTCAGACCTCAAAGCAGGACAAGGTGCAACAGGAAGTGTCAAGTCATAGAGCAGCACACTCCAGCGCACCACTACCTCGCAAACCAGAGGAGCAACCCAAACCTCTTCTCAAAAAACCCGTATATGAAGAAAGCACGGGAGACACAGAAGGAGGAGGCGAGGTCCCAAACTGGCTAGTAGGCATGGATGCCCTGCACAAATCGCTAATGGTAAAACCAGCACCTCTGAAATTCAGGCTACCCAGGCTGCAGATTTATGATGGGAAGATGGACCCATTAGACCACATAAATATGTTTGTGGGGGCAATGCAATGGGCCACATCAAGGGATGACATCCTATGTAGAGCATTCCTAGGAACACTGAAAGGGCCTACATACAGATGGTTCGTTGAACTGCAGCTAGGGAGCATAACAAGTTTCGAGGACTTGAAAAAGAAATTCGTCGCCCAACACTGTGGAAACACAAGGGTCAGAAAGGGCACGGAATCACTGTTTGCAATCAAACAGAACGGAGACACGCTTCGGAATTATACAACTAAATTCACGGAAGCCATACAAAAAATCTCCGATCTGAATACAACAATCGCAATATGCGCATACTCAAAAGGGCTAGACATGAACACGCCATTAGCAATAAAGTTAAACGTTAGTAATGTAAAATGCATGGAAGACCTGCTAACAAAGGCCCAGAAATATATAAATTCTGAAGAATATGAGAAAGAAAAAGAAAAAGAGAGAGGTGCCATAAACAATTTCAAAAGTTTGAGAAAGGAGAATCATCCTGCAGACCAAAACACGATGGAAAGATTTACCAGACATCTGAGGAGTTTGGAAAATCAAGGTATCCAAAGTACAAAGACTTAGGATTCACGGTTTTCACTACTCCAAAAAGAGGAAATCTACAATAAAGAAAAAGGAAGAATAAGATTTCCTCAACCAGAAGAATTGAACCCTGCAACGAAAGAGGCTCGAACAAGGAGGAACAGATATTGCAAGTTTCATAAGGATTACGGGCACAACACAGAAAACTGCAGAGAACTAAGTTCCTTCCTAGACTCACAAGTGAAGGAAGGAAAGCTGAAACAATACATGAACAAAATATAGAAAGAGGGCGACAAGGTTGCAAGAACCCAAAAAATAAGGGTAAGCGCCAACACTCAAGGAGTCCCGATTCAGACACTGACCACAAAAGAAGAGTGATAAACTTAATCTTCGGTGGAGGATCAGTAGGAAAAAGCAGAAGTTACTCGCGCAAGGTAATGCAGACTACCACGGTACCAAAATCTAAGAAAAGATCGTACCCAAACGAGGAGATAAGCTTCTCTGAGGAAGATCTAGACAACGTGGTCAGCCCACATGAGGATCCACTAGTAATACAAGTGGATATCGGGGATGATTTAAGTCTGAACAAAGTGATGGTGGACAATGGCAGCTCAGTAGACATACTATACCTAGCTGCGTTCGAAAAAATGGGCTACAAAGTGGATCAGCTGACCCCGGCCAAGGAAGCCATTTATGGGTTCACAAACACAAAGGCCCCAGTAGTAGGAGCCATCGATCTACATATATCCCTGGGAAAAAGAAACGGGAGAGTATCACGCAGAGCACACTTCATCGTGGTCAATATAGACTCTCTGTTCAATGGGATCTTGGGCAGACCAAGTATTCACGGTTTCAAGGCAATACCGTCATCTTACCACCAATGCTTCAGGTACCCAGGAAAAGATGGCAAAATGACAACAGTTTTTGGAGCACAGAAAGACTCCAGAAACTCATACAGGAAGGCAACTAAAATAGCCAAACCTATAACCCTGTACATCCAAGAAAGAGAGGAGGAAAAAGACACAACCTATTCTAATCAAGTTGAGGAGGTCAAACTCTCAAATGGAGGAGTCCTGATAGACACATCTTTATCCTCCGAGATGAAAAAATCACTACTGCAACTGTTAGAAACCCATGTGCACACATTTGTATGGGAAGGGGAAGCACCCTCACAGGTACAGCGTACTATAACGTGCCATGAACTCAACATAGACAGTAGCTTTACTCCTGTACGGCAGAAGCGAAGAATACTCGCAGCTGAAAGAAAGGAGGCAGCACAGGCTGAAATTGAAAAATTAATCAAAGCTGGGCACATCCGGGAAGTTAAATATCCAAAGTGGTAAACAAACCCAGTTATGGTTAAAAAATCTAATGGGAAGTGGAGGATGTGTGTAGACTTCACAGATCTCAACAAAGCATGTCCAAAAGACATCTACCCACTCCCATCCATCGACAGATTAGTAGATGCAGCATCAAGAAATGAGTTACTATCTATGATGGATGCACATTCAGGGTACAACCAGATCTTAATGAAAGAAGATGATGAAGAGGCCACATCATTCATCACAGAATGGGGGACATATTGCTACAAAGTCATGCCTTTCGGCCTACGAAATGCAGGAGCAACCTTCCAAAGACTGATGGACAAGGTTTTCAAAAAGCAGGAAGGAAAAAACGTCCTGGCATATGTAGATGACATTCTGGTGAAATCCAAGAAAGCAGATGAACACCCAAATGATCTGAAAGAGACCCTGGAAACTCTGCAGAATTATGGGATGAGGTTAAACCCTGCCAAATGCAGTTTCGGAGTACAAGAAGGAAAATTTCTTGGATTATATGTGGGGCAGAAAGGTATAAAACCAAATCCATATAAAATAGCAGCAATATTAGAAACAGCACCACCTCGAACAATAAAGGAGGTACAAAAGCTGAATGGAAAAATCAATGCCTTGAGTCGGTTCATTTCCAAAACAGCAGACAAGTGCAAACCGTTTTTCCAGCTGTTAAAAACTAGTCAAAAAGGGACAATAACATGGACACCAGAGTGTGATGAGGCATTTCAACAACTCAAAACACATTTGGCTTCTCTACCACACCTAACTTCACCAAAAGTAGGGGAGGAATTATACGTTTACGTAGCAGCTTCAGAAGAAGCTATCAGTGCAGTTCTAATATGTCAAAGGGATAGTGAACAGATCCCGATATATTATCACTCAAAAAGGCTACAAGGGGCAGAAACAAAATATCCTCCAGTGGAAAAAATAGTCCTGGCAGTAGTACATGCAGCACGCAGATTCAGAGCATACTTTCTGGCTCATACAATTAAAGTCTTAACAGAACATCCACTCCGCAGAATCCTCCACAGGCCAGATACTTCCGGAAGATTAACGAAGTGGGCACTGGAGTTAAGCGAGTTCGATGTAGATTTTGTTCCTGCCACAGCCATTAAAGGGCAAGCAGTTGCAGACTTTATTGTAGACATGACCCAGGAAAGCAAAGAAAAACCTTGGATAGTAGAGGTTGATGACTCAAGCTGCAGTACAGGTGCAGGAGTGGGAATAAAGATAATCACTCCAGACCAAAGAATATATGAACATTCTATCAGATTACAGTTCTCAGCTACGAATAATATAGCAGAATACGAAGCTGTAATCCAAGGCATGAGAATCCTCAGAAGGCTGGGAGCCTGTTCAGTATCATTAGAACAGATTCTCAACTAGTGGCTCGGCAATTCACAGGAGAGTTCACAGTTAAAGAACCCCTGATCATACAGTACGCAGCCACACTAGAAAAAGTCAAAAAACAATTCACTAAGGTTGAAGTAGAGCAGATTCCAAGGAGTCAAAATAACTCAGCTGATGCCCTGGCAAAGTTAGCATCTGTTTTCGAGGGGGGGGCAGAGAGAGATACTGGTTGACTCAGCATCTACACCTTCATGTAACATGATCACGATCCAGGCAGAAGACTGGAGGAAACCCTTGATAGAATACTTCGAGGGACAGAAACTTCCTGAAAACAAGAATGAAAGGCGCAAGTTACAAACACGCATTTCAAGATTCTGCCTGATCGGTGACATTCTGTATAAGAAATCCTACGATGGACCTTTAATGAAATGTGTCTCAACAGAAGAAGGACAATTCATTGTAGAGGAGATTCATCAAGGGGTATGCGGAATACACCAAGGGGGAAGATCTCTGGTCCAAAGAATAATAAGGCAGGGATACTTCTGGCCCACACTGAAAAAAGATGCAGTCCTATTCGCAAGAAAATGCAAGGCCTGCCAAGTACACAAAAACATACAGAGAAATCCCGCAACTCAGCTAACAGGGGTAGAAAGCCCCATCCCCTTTGCAATGTGGGGGTTAGACATTGTGGGACCATTTCCGGTATCGACAGGTCAGGCTAAATTTAAATTTGTGGTTGTCGATTACTTCACTAAATGGGTCGAGGCACTAGCTGTACCCAAGATAACTCAAGGAGCAGCAACAAAGTTTGTCTTCAAGTGCATAATGTGCAGATTCGGTGTTCCAATGCACATAGTGACAGATAATGGGACACAGTTTACCGGTGGGGAGTTTACGAGATTGTGCGAGAACATGGGCACTAGAATTCATTTTTCATCGGTATACAGACCACAGGGTAATGGGCAAGTAGAAGTCACAAACAGAGCCATCGTTCAGGGACTGAAGAAAAAAGTCGAACAGGCCAAAGGTTCGTGGGCAGATCTACTACCAGAGATCCTGTGGGCGTATAGAACCACTGAAAAGACACCCACCGGAGAAACCCCGTTCTCACTAGCTCCTTATCTCTCAAGAGATTTTTCTGAGCAGCCCAGTCCTCAGCCAACTTCTTGTTGGTAGCAGAAAGAGTAGAGGCGTCTGAAGCTTTTTACATGACCTCGCCTTCCAAATCTTTACATCGGCGCTTCACCTTCTTCAACTCATCTTCCATAGACTGGTAGTCACGAAGACGAGACAGGGAAGAGAGGCGGCCCTGAAACAAATAAGCGAGCTGCAAAAAGAAAGAACGAGTAAGAACATACTCATAAAAATAGTAAAACAAAAGTACTCACGTTACTCAGATTCTGTCCAATTTCTTCGACAGTACGGTCCATCAACCCAGATATAGCCCGCAACGTGGTTCGTGCGGCATCCGTGTCAGCAACCAGCGGGAACTTGGTCCCGTAATTCCGGGGGTGGGAACCTTGGTAACCCGGCAATTGTGTCTCCCGGGTAGAAGAATATGTGTACCGACCCCGGGAGGACTCCCCAGTATAATATCTCCCACGCAGAGGAGTTCGTCGCCTGGGGGAGTGTCTCCTCGATTTCCTCGGAGGAGATGAGTCGGTCCTGGGGGGAGGAGTTCATTTTTTGCTTCTTTTTTCCCCAGACCCCTCGGGCTGGGCGTCCTTCCCAGCAGTTCTCTCTCGCTCCTCTTCTGGAGTGCGAAAGAGGGAAGCGAGCCTGGCAGCAGCAGGAAACTGCACAGGAGTAGTTTCCCCTTCCTTAGTTCGTGGGACTTCTTCAGGAGGAGTAGGGGAAGGCGCCCTCGTATAGGCGTTCTCATGAGCGCGGCGTCTGAGATGTTGGGCATCAGAAGGTTTAGAGGCAGATGCATAAACCTTCGTACCCGTTTCATTTTGCCCAACGCGTTCAGGGACACCTCCAGGGTTGTGCATATAAAAATCTGCAAGAATTAAAAACAGAGTTAGAAAAATGCATACACATAAAAAACGAAAAGAAAAAACAGGCAAAGGATGACCTTGTCGGTTAAAAGTATCGTCAATCGCGTGACCGACAGGCACAGCGATAGGATGTAAGAAGACCAGCCTTTGTATAGAAGCTCCCTCATCCTCGGTCAGAACAGGACGGAGTAGGCTTACGACCACTAGTGGATGCAGGAAGAAGTCTGCTACCAGGACATAGCCTGCAATCCACAAAAATAAACTCACTCTTGTTCCGCCTGGTCGGAGGATCTTTCAAGAGAGCTGAGTGAGTAACAGAGGAGGCACGGCTGGCACATGCAATGAAAGGGCTGCCCTTCTTCGGATTTTGAAAAGTGAAGAAGTGGAAGAACAGCCGAGCAGTTGGGATTATGCCAGCATCCTTGAGAATATTAATGAAGCCCCTGACATAAAAGAAAAAGGCGGCACCCATCTGAGAAATACATAATCCAGAATACAAAAGGATTTCACTAACTAGAGAAGGGATCGGAAGGATCGGAAAGTTAGTGAAATAGATACGGTGAAGTGCCAACATAAAATAAGGGGGCACATCACCGGTATTCTCAGAAGGATACGCCCAGTACACTCTCTCTCTAAGCTCTAACCCCCTCAAAATTCTTTGGGCGGCATCCAGGGAAAGGGTGTTAGAGCATCTGCCCGCATTGGAGGAGAGAGGGTAACCCGGAATGTCGGTCAGGGAAACTGCACAGAAGGAACCATAACCAGTCCCGTACTCGCCCCGGTCAAGAATAGGGACAACATGGAAACCGTTGCGAACGAGAACGGACCACTGGCGCCAAGAGCCATCCATCTCCCGATAAAAGGATGGGGCGCTTTTCTCCTCAAGAGGAGAAGGAAAGGGGTACTTCTCCTCCGTCTCAGGAGGGTAACTTAAAGCGGAGTCCTCTAAAGTATGAACGTTCTGACTACAGACTTCGGGAGGAATTTGAGCAGAACCGTCTGTAGCTACGGATGGCTCCTCCACAATAGGAACCTCCTCAAGAATAGTAGCCAAAATGGTTGTGGGAGGAGTCCTAGCAGTAGAAGGAGGGGTGCCTCCAATTTCTATATCCCGCTCAGGAGAAGAGGAGCTGCAGGAGGAAGAACTCGAGCTCCCCGAACTGGATGTAGAAGACCCCGAACTAGAACCTGCGGGGGAAGAATGGGAAGAACCTACAAACAAAAAACAAACAAAAGGTAAGTTACGAAAGAAAAAATAATAATAACTTACTAGGTACAGGCTTGCGCGTACGACGAGAAAGAGTTTTTCGCTTACTTCCAACAGGAGAGGAGGAAGGCGAATCAACTCTAGGCTCGACCACGGCAGGAGTAGTCTGAACAACGGCAGGAATAGACTCAACTACGGCAGGAGCAGTCTGAGCCTGAGGGCTAACAATAATAGCCCGCTCCTCATTGGGAGGAAGGTCTTTCTGCGAGTTCTTATCAGAAGACATTATAACAACCTGCACGAGGAACATAGTAGTTAGCCTAAGTTATGGCAAAAGTCAATCCCAAGGAAAAGTCGATCCAGATTTCAGGGAATCGAACTAGTATAAGGGAAGTCGACCTCAGAAGTCGATCCCAGGGAAGTCGACCTCATAAGTCGATCCCAGGAAAGTCGACCTTCAGGAGACAAGGGTCTCAGGAAGTCGACCCCAGTAAATTCGAACCAAGGGAAGCACTTCGGGAGCACAAAGGCTATACCCATGGAAGTCGATCCCAGTAAAAATGGATCCAACTTTGGAAAGTCGATGACAAGGCGTCAAACCTCACAAAGTCGGACCACAGTCCAAAGGGGAACAACTTCGAAAAGGACCGACTTTCAGAAAAGTCGGACCCTAAGGAAGTCGAACCCGGTGCAACCTCAGAAGAGCCCGATGATAAAAGTCGGACCCCAGAAAGCTGCACCTCCATGGCTCAAGTCGAAGCCTTACGGGCGCTGGAAGTCGAAGCGGAGAAGCGGGATGTCGAAGCGAAGAAGCCTGAAAGTCGATGCGAGAAAGTCGATCAGTCGGAGCGAAGAAAGCGAGTGGAAAACAAGTGAACCCCCCTTCGCTATTTATAGGGGAAAGTCGAAGACGAACCGTCGCGGGCACTGTTCATCCGGGTTGACCCGTTGGGCCAGAAAGACCACGGGCCCGGCAGGCCCCGATCCGAGAAAAACCCCAAAATCCGGCTAGAGGGCATCGACATTTCAGGAAAAGGCATCGACATTTAGCAAGGAATTCGAAACCTTCAAAACAGAAGGTCAGGATCGACATTCCACAGAAAATTGAGTTCGACATTCCCAGAAGGGGGATAGACGTCGACATTTGTCAAGGAATTCGAAACCTTCAGAACAGAAGGTCAGGATCGACATTCCACAGAAAATTGAGTTCGACATTCCCAGAAGGGGGATAGACGTCGACATTTATCAAGGAACTCGAACCTTCAAAACAGAAGGTCAGGATCGACATTCCACAGAAAATTGAGTTCGACATTCCCAGAAGGGGGATAGACGTCGACATTTGTCAAGGAATTCGAAACCTTCAAATAGAAGGTCAGGATCGACATTCCACATAAAATTCAGTTCGACATCCTCAGAAAAAGATGAGATCGACTTTTCGAGCAACATCGACATTTTCAGGGAGAAATGAGATCGACTTGTTGTCAAAAATCCGACATCTTCAGAAAAGGATAGAATTGGCAGTCACACATCGACATCCTCAGAAAAAAACGAGATCGACTTTTTGAGCAACATCGACATTTCCAGGGAGAAATGAGATCGACTTGTTGTCAAAAATCCGACATCTTCAGAGAAGGATAGAATTGGCAGTCACACATCGACATCCTCAGAAAAAGATGAGATCGACTTTTTGAGCAACATCGACATTTTCAGGGAGAAATGAGATCAACTTGTTGTCAAAAATCCGACATCTTCAGAAAAGGATAGAATTGGCAGTCACACATTGACATCCTCAGGAAAAGATGATATCGACTTTTACAAACATCGACATCTCCAGGGAGAGACGAGATCGACTTTTGTATAAATTTTGGCATCTTCAGAAAAGTATGGTATTGACCAAAAGAAAATACCGACTACACTGACGTACGTCAGAGTAAAGGTGTAAGTCGAGTAAAGGAAAAAGTAAAAAAGTATATTTATTCAAAATTACAAAAAATGATGAATGGAAAATATTACAGGTTCCTAATTAAAATTGATACGGCGACGCAAGCGGCGAGGGACCTGATCCAGCGGGGAAGCACCGCGGCGGGGACGCCTCCGACGTCGGCCACGAGGAGGGACAACAGAAGAGGAGGCGGGCGGAAGATCTCCGCCAGACCATTCTTCAAAAATGGATTCCCTAGCAGCAACAACAACATTCTGCCGCTCAACAATAACCTGGCGCAGAGAAGGAAGATCCAAGGCTGACGACCGAGGATCCAAAATATTTAGAATTCGATCCAGCTCCTCAATCTCTCCCTGAATAAAATCAGCAAAGAGACTCACAAGAAGAGCCATGGATGAAGGAAAAAGAGGACCTAGGGGTTCTATTTATAGACCCTAGGACAGCACAAAAGGACAAAAAATGGCAAAATCGACTTTTTGACACAAGGAATCGACTTTTGGACCAGAGCATCAGGAATCGACTTTTTCACAAAGGAAACGATGCAAAGACCCAGGGAATCGACTTTTTGACAAAAGTCAACAAACACCACTGGGATCGACATTTCGCAAAAGTCGAGCAAACTCAACAAGGGATCGACTTTTTCTTCCCACATAGAAGGGGTGCAGAAAAAAGAACCCAGACAAGTTGGAGTTGCGGAGGCACACCAAGACAGGAGGGTGTAACACGAAATGCTCCTGAGGAATCGTGGAAGTCCACAACTCGGGCGGCGATACGACAACAAAATGAGCTGAGCCATATAAAGATATTTGAACTCCTACAATTACTGGACGCAGTAACAAAGTAGGACGCCAAATTAACTCTACCTACGGAAGAACGTGGGCAGAGAAAGTCTTAATGGTAACAGAGTCAGGATGCGTATCCCATCCAAGGAAAAGAGTGAACCCCACCTACGGAAGAACGTAGGTTAGATGGGGGACACATCGGCAAGAGTGAACCTCACCTACGGAAACGTAGTGTTAGACGAGGGATGTACTCAAAAAAGAACCCCACCTACGGATGAACGTAGGTTAGACGGGGGACGCATCGGCTAAAGAGTGAACCTACGGAAAAACGTAGGGAAGTACTCAAGAGTGAACCTCACCTGCGGAAGAACGTAGGTTAGACGAGGGATATACTCAAAAAAGAACCCCACCTACGGAAGAACGTAGGTTAGACGGGGGACGCATCGGCTAAAGAGTGAACCTACGGAAAAACGTAGGGAAGTACTCAAGAGTGAACCTCACCTGCGGAAGAACGTAGGAGAACCCCACCTACGGAAGAACGTACGTAGGTTAGACGAGGGACGCAGCGGCAAAGCACACACCCCGTTCTACAAAAAACAGAGGGGGGCAAGTACTCAAGAGCAAACCTCACCTACGGAAGAACGTAGGTTAGACGAGGGATAAGCTCAAACAATAATCATCACCTACAGATGAACGTAGGTAGACGAGGAATCACACTTAGCCTCAGTCGCAGAAAGGCGAGCAAAAGGAGGGGGCAAGTATTCAAACAATAATCCTCACCTACAGATGAACGTAGGTAGACGAGGAATCACACTTAGCCTCAGTCGCAGAAAGGCGAGCAAAAGGAGGGGGCAAGTATTCAAATAACAATCCTCACCTACGGATGAACGTAGGTAGACGAGGAATCACACTTAGCCTCAGTCGCAGAAAGGCGAGCAAAAGGTGGGGGCAAGTATTCAAATAATAATCCTCACCTACGGATGAACCTACGGATAATAATCATATTCAGCCTACTTATTCAAAACTTATAAGTTTTGGAAAATTAATAAATATTATAAAAAATATATATACTTACAGTTAATATTTTTAACGCGTCCTGAAAATTTTGTTGTGGTTGATGACGCCACTCAATGTCGTACGAGAAGAGAGTATGGTCTTTTGCTAAAAGAGCCATTCTTGTGGTTAATTTCTTCGCCATTTCATTCGTCGCTTGGTTCGTGTTGTCAAACATAACCTTCCATTTCGTACCTTTTTCTGGATTGTTATGGGGGTGGTCTTTTGTGCGACCACAACCCTTCTTCTGCATGTGGAGGCACATTCGATGTGGATGGCCTCGCATCTAATTAATTTACATATTTAAGAATTAATATTTAATAAAAATCATGATAATATTTAAAATATAAATAATAAACTGACCACTTGAACTGGACTCATCGATTAAGCGACGGGATGTAACCATCGCCAGTGCCATGAATGGTGTGATAACACCGATCAGAACGAAAAAAGTAAACATAATCTGAAATATTTAAATTTGAAATTAAAATTAGTTATTTTAAATACATAGCCAGACACCCGTATATGGGGTCTTCGTCTGACACAACAACCAAACATTTTTCCTATTGTAATTTACATTCTTTATTATTAGAAACAACAAATCTTCGAAGTCGTCGTGAGAAGAGTTGTATTCGATTTTGAATGAATGTGTGCCACCACAATCATTCAACACTCTAGCTTCGTATCCTAACACTAAAATCTGACTGGTTTCCATTGTTTGACGATTAGATAAAAAATTTATCGAATTATAATTAATTAGATAAAAATTAATTGCCTATTACAATATTAATTATAGTTCAATTAATATCAAGTACAATTTTTTTGGGAAAATCTAGCTAATTATTGAACTATTCCGAATCCGTTTCATAAACGACTTTCATCGGAGTTGCTGGTTGCAGAACTGGAGGGGCCGGTGCTGGACGAACAGGTGCCGGCGGTGCGGGATAGGCCGGTGCTGGACGAACAGGTGCCGGTCCTGGATGAACCGGGAGATAAAACCGGAAAGCATCTTGGGGATTGGGTGGTAGAGCCCTCCTACGAGGTAATTGCTTCACTCTACGTGGCATTTCTTAAAATCTAAAAAATTAATTAATTAATTAATTTAATATTTTTTAAACAAACAAATAATTAATTAATTAATCATTTCATGGCAAATTAATGATTATTATTTCAATTTAAAATCATTCAATTTAATAATTATTCATTATGATTTCTATAATTTCATGCAAATTATATTCATTAACATTTCAATTTAATAATTACTAATTAATTAACAAATTTTTAATTTCATGCAAATTAATCATTAACAATTCAATTTAATAATTACTAATTAATTAAAAAAATAATAATTTCATGCAAATTATTCATTATTATTTCAATTTAATAATTAATTAAATAATTTCAAATTAAAATGATCATATATTATTTCATGCAAATATTTCATTACTAACAAATTAATATTTAATAATTGTTAATCATTTAATAAAATACTAATTATTCTTATTTCAATTGATAATTAAAATGATAATTTAATAATTTATTTTAACAATAAATTAAATAATTTGAAAATAAATTGATTAAATAAAATCATATAATTTTTACCGCAAATGAGCTTTTACTTCAATCCAAAACTTACTTCAATCCGAATTTTCCGAAATATCGGTTTTCGAAACCTACAACGTACAAGTATAAAATAAAATAATTAATTAAATTATTTTTGAAATTATTTATTTATTTTAAAAAATTATTAATTATTTAATTAAAAACAGTAATTAATATAAAGAATTTCATTAATTTTAAAATTATTTAAAAACAGTAAATTATTAATTTATTTATTTAAAGAAAATATTAATTATTTAAAAACACTAATTTGTTTAATTAATTCAATAATAACAGTAATTATTAATTTAATTAAATACACTTTCATTTATTTAAAAAACATAAAAACAGTAAATTATTTATTTATTTATTGAAAAAAATTATATTCATTCATATTTAATTATTAACATATACAATACATTAATGTAAATTGTTAATTAATTACTATTTTTAAAAAAAATAACATTCAATTAAATAATTATTAATTATTAAAAAATATTATTTTACAATTTAATAAATAATAAAACATATTATTTTTTAACACAAACATTTAATATTTCATTAATAACATATTAATTTTATTGCAATTAATTACTTGAATTCATGCAAATTAATTAATTACATTCAAAAACACATTAATTATTTTATATAAATTTTAAATTATTTAAAAATAAATAAATAAATAAATAAATTATTTTAATTATTTTTTAAATTATTTAAAAACAGAAAATAATTAAAACAATTTTATTTCATGCAAATAATTAATTAAGATGTAGATTCATGTAAATTGTTAATTAAATTGATATTTAATTACAATTATTTAAATAATTTAAAAATAAGTTGATTAAATAAAAAATTTAATTATTTTCTGTTAGAAAATAATTATATAATAAAATAATTAATCATTATTAACAATTTAATACTTAATAATTGTTAATCAATTAATAATATACTAATTAATCATTCAATTTAATAATTACTAATTCACAAATTTATAATTTCATGCAAATTATTTAAATTGTATTTCAATTAATTAAATAATTTAAAAATAAACTGAATAAATAAATATTTTTAATTTCATACCGCAATATAGCTTACTTCAATTGGATTGTTACAAATTCTCGGTTTCTCAAACCTATAACAAGTCAACAACATAATAATTAATTAAAACATTATGTAAATTATTTAAAAACACTAAATAAATTAATTATATAATAAATTAACTAATTATTTATTTAAAATTAGTATATTAAATAATTAAAGAGATAATTAAAACATTTTTAAAATTAATTATATAATTAAATATATAATTATTTAAAAATAGTATGATAAATAATAAATAACATTTTAATTAATTTACTTTATTATACAATTCATTTACTTTATTTAAAAACAGTAAATTAATTATTATATCATATATTATTTAAAAATATTAATTTAAAATATTTAATAAAATAATTTTCAATGATATTATCCTTAATAATTTTCAAACAATAATATCATCCTTCAAAAAATAATTTTCAATGAAATAATACTTTATGTAACGACTTATTAAACAAGTTTCAATATGAAATCAACAAACTAAATTTCACATTCCATTTTTAATGTATACACCTAATAGCGAAAATCCATTATTCCATTCCATTATTGATGTATACATTCCATTATTCCATTCAAATTGCACATTCACAAACCCATATTTATACATTCCATTCCATTAAATAGAGGAAAAAGTAAACATTTCATGTTTATACATCACAAAGTATAAATAGATGAACATGAAATAGATTAATTTCAGTAAACATCAAAATAGATGCACACATGAAATAAAACACACCCAAACAACTCCAATATATAAACAGCAACATATATATGAACATCCATCTATATGTATAAAACAGTAGTAGTAGATTAACCGGCGACTAGATCACAGTAGATTAAAACATCCATCTACAAACATCCATATAAACATAGATTAAAATTTACATCTATATGAAATAGATTAAAACATCCAATTACAAACATCCATATAAAGAGTAGATATAAAAATTAGAAAATCAATATTATTACAGTACTTATAAAAAATCGAAAATAATATAGCAACCCTAAATTACAGCAACCAATCAAAAAAAATCATTCAACAAAACCATCTTAAATTATGTAAATATAAACATTCATACCACAACTCATAAATATATAGATGAAGAAATATTTAGATACATAAGGATACATAAGAATTAATCGATATTTAGATCACAAGAATTAATCGAAATTTCAAACACATACAAATGAAATCAACAAAATAATAATCTAACCCATGAATGAAATACCTTCACAGTCGGCGATGATGGAGATGGCGAAAACCGGCGGGCGAACACACGACGATCGCTGAGGAGAGCGAACACCGGCGGGATAACGAAGACGCAATCGGAGGAGGAGTCGGGAGTCGGCGGCGGACGTGAGATAGCAGCTTCAAACACAGTCGGCGGCGGACGCGTTCTGTCTGGATTTGGGGTTTTTAATAAACCCCAAAACATACATGGCGGATTTCCGCCATGTAAGTACACTTAAGTGCCGCCAGCACTAAAATGA
The DNA here is from genome assembly GCA_001185155.1 of Zostera marina. Lineage (NCBI taxonomy): Eukaryota > Viridiplantae > Streptophyta > Magnoliopsida > Alismatales > Zosteraceae > Zostera > Zostera marina. Next base: position 82,925 of record LFYR01001389.1, read on the forward strand.
AAGTCCGCCCAATCGAAATTTGGGCGGGCATTTTCCGCCTGAGTCCCCGAATACTTGACATGGCGGACATCCGCCATGTTAAGACAATTTAATCGGGTAATCGGGCTAAATATTGGGAGGAAATCGAAATTTTTGGCGGGATAGTTTAGATGGCGGATTTACGCCATCTAAACACCGCCATCGAAAGTAATTTCGAACCGCCGTTGAGCCAAAACTTTTCCTCGGCGGACTCAATGAATAGATGGCGGACATCCGTCATCTAAACAACTGAATTATTGATGGCGGAAATCCGCCATGTAAAGACCGCCATACAAGGTCCTTTTTCTTGTAGTGACTTCAGTTAAATAACGTCGACATAAAATCTAACAAAGCGATCACAAATAACGGCGTTCACATCAACAAACAAGTATTGGAGAGAATTATAGAGAAGTTATTGATGGGGGTGAAACCCGACCAGTACTCCAAGACGCGCAAGCAAGCGCCGAGCGGGGAACTCCGCGGGAAACCGGACCGGAACTCAAGTGTGCAGAGCTCTGCTTCGCTAGGAATTCTTCTTCTCCAAATGACTTACCTTTAATGAGTGGGGGGTGCCCTCTATTTATAGGGGTTCTTATGGGGGCAATCTGGGCATTTGGGCAGTAACCGCCTAACTGCCCAACTGATCAGATTGGGTCCAGGGGTCGACTTTCCAGAGATCGACTTTCTGGGGGTCGACTTTTCCTTGTGATCGACTTTACTCAAAAGTCGATCCCAGGGAAGTCGATCCTTAGGAAAGTCGATCTTCCTAGGATTCGACCTGGGACCTCCCCAACCCTAGAATAGATACCTCCACTCACCTTAGGCTATCCGGACTTCTAGTTGCTGGTAGGTTGTGACCGTGTTCGGGATACTGTATCACCAGTACTCCCCCCTCCTCTGCGTATTAGATACTTTGGGATACGTCTTTTAGTACTATGGTCTGTGTGTCGGACCATGTACTATCAGTATTCCCCCCCCTCTCTGCGTGCTGGGATGTGGATTTCTGGTGATGTCCCTGGATGTAAGATCCTCTCTCACCAGTACTCCCCCCCTCTCCACGCCTGCGAGGTTGTATCTATGCTTCCACGGAGGTTGTCACGCGCTTTTGCCAACTATTGTCCGGTTTGTCCTAGCCGAAGCCTACTCCTTGCACACCTGTCTGGCCTGATTCTCCCGCGGAACCCTGCTTGCCCACCTTGACGCCTTGCCTGCGCTATCCTTGAGCACTGTTTGGGTTCTCTTCCCTTTGGCGGGTTTTGAGAGTACCCGACCCCCTCCTTTTGTCCGCCTTTCTGCGATAGGGGTTGAGTGTGCTTTCTCGTCTACCTAAGTTCATCCGTAGGTGAGGACTATTGCCTGAATACTTGCCCCCTCCTTTTGTCCGCCTTTCTGCGATAGGGGTTGAGTGTGCTTCCTCGTCTACCTACGTTCATCCGTAGGTGAGGACTATTGCCTGAATACTTGCTCCCTCCTTTTGCTCGCCTTTCTGCGACTGAGGCTAAGTGTGACTCCTTGTCTACCTACATTCATCCGTAGGTGAGGATTGTTGTTTGACTACTTGCCCCCTCCTTTTGCTCGCCTTTCTGCGACTGAGGCTAAGTGTGACTCCTCGTCTACCTACGTTCATCCGTAGGTGAGGATTGTTGTTGAGTACGTCCCTCGTCTAACCTACGTTCCTCCG
>LFYR01001410.1:6354-38376 GCA_001185155.1 Zostera marina
CAGAGCCCACTTCGTCAGCCTTCCGGAATTGTCTGGTCTGTGGAGTATTCTGCATAGCGGATGTTTTGTCAAGACTTTGATTGTGTGATTTAGGAAGTATCCTCAAAATCTGCGTGCTGCATGGGTTATTGCCAGGACTATTTTTTCCACTGGGGGTATCGTGTTTCTGCCCCCTGTAGCCTTTTGGAGTGATAATATATTGGGATTTGTTCGTTATCCCTTTGATATATTATAACTTTGCTGCTGGCTTCTTCTGAAGCTGCTACATAGCCCGTGCTGCATAGCACAATCAAGTTATTAGTACCACTATCCTGAGGAATGAGATATTTAGCCCTAGATGCTTATCTTAGTATAAAACGTTTGTCCATGCTATTATCCTTGTTATGTGGTACTATTAATATGGTAGTGGGTGTTTGCTGAGGATTATGTAGAATCTGACATTATCTCTGTCTCATTCTCACCCCCCCTATGAAAATTGAGCCACGTACCTTTGGTTTTTGGCGACTCTAACCCCCTTCCTGGGAAAAGTCGACTTCAAGAGTTTATCTCCCTCCTGGGAAAAAGTTGATTTCAAAAATGTCTATCCTCTTCTTGGGAAAAATTGACTTCAAAATGTCTAACCCAATTCCTTGGAAAAAGTCGACTTCAAAAAGTCTGTCCCAATTCTTGGGAAAAAGTCGACTTGAAAATGTCTAACCCAATTCTTGGGAAAACGTCGACTTCAAAAAGTCTTTCTAATTTTTGGGATTCAATTTTTTTAGAAAGTCTATCCCAATTCTTAGGATTAAAAAAAAAGTCTATCCCAATTCTTGGGATTAAAGAAAAGTCTATCCCAATTCTTGGGATTTTTTTAAAAAAGTCTATCCCAACTCTTGGGATGAAGTTTAAAAAAGTTTATCCCAATTTTTGGGATTTTTTTAAAAAAAGTCTATCCCAATTCTTGGGATTTTTTAAAAAAGTCTATCCCAATATTGGTTAAAAAGTCTATCCCAATTCTTGGGATTTTTTAAAAAAGTCTATCCCAATATTGGTAAAAAAGTCTATCCCAATTCTTGGGATTTTTTTTAAAAAGTCTATCCCAATATTGAGAAAAAAGTCTATCCCAATTCTTGGGATTTTTTTAAAAAAGTCTATCCCATTGTTGGGAAAAAAGTCTATCCCAATTCTTGAGATTTTTTAAAAAGTCTATCCCAATTCTTGGGATTTTTTAAAAAAGTCTATCCCAATGTTGGGAAAAAAATCTATCCCAATTCTTGGGATTTTTTAAAAAGTCTATCCCAATTCTTGGGATTTTTTTAAAAAGTCAATCCCAATATTGGGAAAAAAGTCTATCCCAATTCTTGGGATTTTTAAAAAAGTCTATCCCAACTCTTGGGATGAAGTTTAAAAAAGTCTATCCCAATTCTTGATTTTTTAAAAAGTCTATCCCAATTTTTGGGATTTTTTAAAAAAAAGTCTATCTCAATGTTGGGAAAAAAGTCTATCCCAATTCTTGGGATTTTAAAAAAAGTCTATCCCAATTCTTGGGATTTTAAAAAAAGTCTATCCCAATTCTTGGGATTTTAAAAAAAGTCTATCCCAATTCTTGGGATTTTTTAAAAACGTTTATCCCAATTCTTGGGATTTTTTAAAAAAGTCTATCCCAATTCTTGGGATTTTTAAAAAAGTCTATCCCAATTCTTGGGATTAAGCTCCTTGAGGGATCAACTTTTATCCTTGAGAGAGAAAAAGTCGATCTTCTTTCTTCTAAAATGTCGATCCCAATTCTTGGGATTAAGCTCCTTGAGGGATCGACTTTTATCCTTGAGAGAGAAAAAGTCGATATTCTTTCTTCTAAAAAGTCGATCCTTTGCCGAGCTGATTTCCTAGCAAGACTTCCTAGCTGGTGACTTGGAAAAAAGTCGAACCCTTTTTTCGCAAAAGTCGAGGAGCTTTTGTCGTGAGTATCTTTGAATCACAGACGGCGCCAACTGATAAGGGTGAAACCCGACCAGTGCTCCAAAACGCTCCAGCAAGCGCCAGGCAGGGAACTCCGCGGGAAATCGGACCGGAACTCAAGTGCGCAGAGCTTCGCTTCGCCAGGACTTCTCCACTCCAAATGACCTGCCTTCAATGAGTGGGGGGTGCCTCCTATTTATAGGGATTCTTATGGGGGCAATCTGGTCATTTGGGCAGTAACCGCCTAACTGATCAGATCGGGTCCCAAAGTCGATTTTCCAGAGATCGACTTTCTTGGGATCGACTTCCCTGGGATCGACTTTTGAGAAAAGTCGATCCCAGGAAAGTCGATCCTTAGGAAAGTCGATCTTCCTAGGATTCGACTTGGGACCTCCCAATCCCAGAATAGGTACCTCAACTCATCTCAGGCTATCCGGACTTCTAGTTTCTGGTAAGTTGTGACCGGGTTCGGGATACTGTATCACCAGTACTCCCCCCTCCTCTGTGTATTAGATATCTTGGGGTACGTCTTTTAGTACTATGGTTTGTGTGTTGGACCTTGTACTATCAAGAATAATTCAAACCTACCCCAAAATAAAAATCTGGAAAACCAACTAATTGATTCAGAACATGAATCAACTAACTCAGAGCAAGAACAAAGCTCTACAAAGAGCAATTTAAACAGAACATCTCAAAATAATTTACTGGACAGACCATCACTTTTAAAGAAAAAAAGTCAGGATAACATAGATCCAGTTGAAAATACTTCCATCCAACCAGAAAGCTATAAAAAAAGCTTATATGGAAGGAAAATAGTTAAACCAAAGCATTTTCAGGATTTTATTTTACAAAACAAGAAACTAAAACAAAATGAGTCAAAATACCCAATGAGCAACCATGTCTCATACAACAAAATAAACAAAGATCATAAACAATATTTGAAACAAATAACAATCAATATTGAACCAAACTCATACAATGAAGCTTCAAAGAATCCAAAATGGATTGAGGCAATGGAAAATGAAATGAAAGTATTAAATGAAAACAAAACATGGACTCTCACAAGCCTTCCTAAAAATAGAAAATCCATTGGATCAAAATGGATTTATAAAATTAAATATAAGCCAAATGGCCAAGTAGAAAGGTATAAAGCAAGACTTGTTGCTAAAGGTTTTACACAAAAAGAAGGTTTCGATTTTTTTGAAACCTTTGCACCTGTAGCCAAAATGGTAACTATAAAAACTATAATTTCAGTTGCAGCCATAAAAGGCTGGAACTTGCATCAATTAGATGTAAACAATGCCTTCTTACATGGTGATTTACATGAGGAGGTGTATTTAAAACCTCCACAAGGCTTACTTGAAGAAAAGGATAAGAGAGTGTGTAAGCTAAATAAGTCATTGTATGGTCTCAAACAAGCTTCAAGAAGCTGGTTTGAAAAATTAAGAGGAGTTCTCTTAGAAATAGGATTCTATCAAGCAAAATCTGATTATTCACTTTTTATTAGAGAGAAAAATCAGAATATACTATACCTCATTGTATATGTAGATAATTTATCATCACAGGCAGCAATGAGTTAGAAATTGGAATAATAAAAGTCCAACTAGAAAATCAATTCAAATTAAAAGATCTTGGAAAATTGAACTACTTTCTAGGCATTGAGGTATCCTACTCCCCTCAAGGCATATATTTATCCCAAAGGAAGTATGCTCTAGGGATACTAAAAGAGTCTGGTCTCTCTGGTGCAAAACCATCTAAGATTCCAATGAAAAGACATGTAGATCTAAAAAATGATAAATCTACATTAATCCAAAACCCAACCTTCTATAGAAAGATGGTTGGGAAATTAATATACCTAAACATAACAAGGCTAGACCTAAGCTTCACAGTAAATTGGCTTAGTCAGTTCATGCATGAACCAAGAGAGGTTCACCTTAGGGTTTTATTTAAAGTAATAAGGTATATTAAAAATGCCCCAGGACAGGGATTGCTATACAGTAAAAAAGGAAACATGATGATCAGAGGGTATTGTGATGCTGATTGGGTAGCTTGCCAAATTAGCAGAAAATCATTAACTGGTTTTTGTATTATGTAGGAGATTCACTAATCTCTTGGAAAACCAAGAAACAGAACACAATAGCCAGGTCATCATGTGAAGCAGAGTACAGAGCTATAGCTCAAGTAACCTGTGAAATTTTATGGATCCACCAATTAATGGAGGAACTTAAGATAAAAATCTCAATACCCACATATCTCTATTGTGACAACAAATCTGCAATTCATTTAGCAAATAACCCAGTGTTTCATGAGAGGAAAACACATATAGAGGTGGATTGTCATTTCATAAGAGAAATGATAAACCAAAAGAAAATCATGTTGAAGCAAATTGGAACTAAGTTCCAACTTGCAGATTTTCTAACAAAAGCTCTTGGTGGGAAGGAAATTACAACCTTCCACTCCAAGCTTGGAATATTGAATATATATTCAAAGGCTTGAGGGGGGAATAAAGGAATTAGAGAGATAATTTTCCGATAATTACTTAAAACAGATAATCATCTGTTCAGGACTTAAAACTAATTAGATAATTCAAGTATACTATGCAGGTAAATAACCCAAGACTAGCATGAGATATAACAAAGGAACTTGAGGTTGCTAATGCAAAAGTTTCAATGAAGTTATAGTCAAGCAATATCGAGAAAGCTTGGGATAGAAGATGCAAAAGTTTCAAATAACAATTGGGCTAATTGACGACTGGGCTTATGATGGGCCAAAGCTAATAATTCTAATATCATTATTAGTGTTAAAGATTAGTTAAATGATTAGTTGAACAATTAGCCTAATGATTAGCTATAAATAACTTTGTAAACAGAGAGTTAATTAATTGAAATTACTCACTCACTGATTAGCAAGTTAATTCTGGCCTAATCTCCTTCCAACGGTTCTGGGGAACGGTTAGTTCGGAAAAACCTAAATCCGCCCCCTTCTCTCACATTGCCTGCGAAGATCGATTGCAGGCTGAATCAATCAGCCCCGATCAAGACCAATTCAGGGAAGCATCCGCGCACCACATTTTAACAGAACCAAGAGGCAGTCGCAGGTAAAATATTTGACGGACGGAGATCGAAAACCGCATTGAAGAGAGGTACACCCGCACCAAATAATTTTTGAGTTTATAAATAAAACAAAAAAAACGAAGAAAGGAAGGAAGAGAAGGAGTCTGACATAGAAGAGATAAAATTAATAAAATAGACTTTAACATTTGTTACAGACGAAGTGAGACTTTGACATTTCTCATGATGATTAAGGCTGGAATCGATGGGTGAAGTTAGGGACTTGAGAATTTGGGAATGGAAATTTGGAAATAACATTTTGGAGTTTAAGATTTTATAGGATTTAAAAATTTAGGATCTTAGACGTTATGGGGTTATTTATAAAAATAAATTATTGGGTATATTATTAATGGACGTGTTTCAGGTGCGTTTTACTTTGAATGTGTTGTCGTACCTCATCAAATCCTATTCGTTAATATTTAATCCAATGATTAAAATAATAAATTACACAAAACATTATCACATGTACGACGTAAAATAATATACTGCAAAATATATTAACACATGTACGACGAAAGGACGATTTAATAGACAAGATTAATTTGACGCATTTTGACACATTTTGACCTCGACACACATTATTAATATCCCTCCTATAGAAAATTTTTAACATATTAAACTGACCCTAGCCAACCTGATATAGTTATATTATACATATATCCAAATTTTTATTTTTATTTAATTTTTAACCCTATGGGTGCCATGGACATGGGTCGGGTATGTGTAGGTCCATCCATGATCTTAAGTCATAATGAAAAACAAGCTTACTGTGTTCTTTAGGTAACCAATTACATAGTCGTGGTCGGAACTGTTTTGTTAAGACATTAGCTTGCTGATCGGACGTTCGGAGGTCGACAACGGCGGAGGACCGTCGTGGACCAAGATTGTCAGGTGAGGCTCGTCGGACTAAAGTAAGGTTTCTAAACCTAATCTAAATTTTAATATTATTGTGGGATCTTCGGTTAGGGCAAGAGGTAGTCGTGGAGAGAAAGTTAGGGCATCATGGGGGAGATGGAAGGGGTTCAGTGATTCCTTAATTTATCCATTACTTGTTATCTTCCACTTCATAATTAATTATTCCCTTTTTTCCTTTTGTCACTAAGACCTTGATCTAAATAAAAAAAATAGAAAAATATAATTTTTTATTTTATCATGGATTAAAAAACTAATCCCTTAGGTCATCGAAGATCGACCAATGTATCCCGTAAAAAGCGAATTAAATATGTATTTATAGGAATATCTTTATTTTATATGATTTCTAAGAAGTCGGCCCAGATATAGAGTTGCCTCACACATATTAGTAAGCATCCAAAAATAACTTTAAAATAAATATATATAAAGGTCTCTTACGTACAATATTCTCATCCAACACATCGATCGCGATTCATTGGCAGTAAAATACAAACAAGTTAAACTCTCGCGTCAATCTAAAAGTATGAGGTTGATATCGGTAAAAGTGGTTTTCCTTTTCTTGCTTTTCTTATCGTCCCTTTTTCTTGTAAACTATTGTAAAGAAATCTATGAAGATGACAAATCAATAATGGAATCAATACCTAACTGGGTAAAATCCGTGGAGAAATATATCATCGCAGGTTTGAACATATTCCAAGATTACGCAGCAAAAGAAACTAGACAAAAGGTCAAAGACGTTTACGAAGAATGCAAGACAGATTACAAAAATATTTTGAGCAATATCAAGAAAGTAAAAAGAGATATTGTCAAGAAAAAATTCAAAGATGCTGAAATTCAAGTGAAGCAAGCAATTTCTAGTGCAGAAGATTGCTCTAATGGTTTGAAAAAAGTCTCGGATGAATCACCAGAGAAGGTTAAACGTATAAGTGCTCTAGTAGTCGAAATTCTCGAATATTTACTTAAAAAGATTATGAAATTAGAATAAATGCAGGATCACATTTCCATCTACATATGTGATAAAAAGATACAATCATGTTTTAGCTTAAATAAATTTTTATTACTTTATTTACTTTTATTTTTTTTGTAATTTCAATTTTTTTAATGGAATATAATATAAATTGCTTTTCAATTATAAAGTATAATAAAAACAGAAATCAGGATTGAAGAAGATCTGCTTATTCATATTATACCTTATTTTCTATATTTCTTAAATTCTTTAATTCCTGAAGTGCCAAAAATATATTAGAACATATATAGATTACAATACCTACACAATTAAACAAACACATTTTAAAATGCGACACGTAATTTAAATGAAATCCGAACATTTTGACGTGACGGTACAAAATGGATAGAAAGAACTGGTTGTAAAATACGCTATTTATTTTTCGATATCTGGGTGCCCAAATCGTTGACACAAATATCTGAAATATTAGACAACTTTGTCTTATATATTCTTCGACCATCCAATTAGTGTTAGTGCTGATTCTTTTCTAATTATTATTAATCGTAACAATGTCGTGACTGATCTAATAATGTCGTTAGTCTGATTGTTTTTTAGTTAATTAACTATTTATTATATCGGTCTTAGTTATTTCGAGTTCGTTTGGGAGTGAGGAACCAAGAGGCAGTCGCAGGTAAAATATTTGACGAACGGAGATCGAAAACTGCATTGAAGAGAGGTACACCCGCACCAAATAATTATTGAAATTATAAACAAAACAAAAAAAATGAAGGAAAGAAGAGAAGGAGTCTGACATAGAAGATATAAAAAAATAAAATAGACTTTAACATTTGTTACAGACGGAGTGAGACTTTGACATATCTCATGATGATTGAGGCTGGAATCGATGGGTGAAGTTAGGGATTTGAGAATTTGGGAATGGAAATTTGGAAATAACATTTTGGAGTTTAAGATTTTATAGGATTTAAAAATTTAGGATCTTAGACGTTATGGGGTTATTTATAAAAATAAATTATTGGGTATATTATTAATGGACGTGTTTCAGGTGCGTCTTACTTTGAATGCGTTGTCGTACCTCATCAAATCCTATTCGTTAATATTTAATCCAATGATTAAAATAATAAATTACACAAAACATTATCACATGTACGACGTAAAATAATATACTGCAAAATATATTAACACATGTACGACGAAAGGACGATTTAATAGACAAGATTAATTTGACGCATTTTGACCACACACATTATTAATATCCCTCCTATAGAAAATTTTTAACATATTAAACTGACCCTAGACAACCTGATATAGTTATATTATACATATATCCAAATTTTTATTTTTATTTAATTTTTAACCCTATGGGTGCCATGGACATGGGTCGGGCATGTGTAGGTCCATCCTTGATCTTAAGTTATAATGAAAAACAAGCTTACTGTGTTCTTTAGGTAACCAATTACATAGTCGTGGATATCTTCAGAACTGTTTTGTTAATACATTGGCTTACTGATCGGACGCTCGGAGGTCGACGACGGCAGAGGACCGTCGTGGACCAAGATTGTCAGGTGAGGCTCGTCGGACTAAAGTAAGGTTTCTAAACCTAATCTAAATTTTAATATTATTGTGGGATCTTCGGTTAGGGCAAGAGGTAGTCGTGGAGAGAAAATTAGGGCATCATGGGGGAGATGGAAGGGGTTCGGCGGACGAACACAGTGATTCCTTAATTTATCCATTAATTGTTATCTTCCATTTCATAATTAATTATACCCTTTTTTTCCTTTTGTTACTAAGTCCTTGATCTAAATAAAAAAAAATAGAAAAACATAATTTTTATTTTATCATGGATTAAAAAATAATCCTTTAGGTCATCGAAGATCAACCAATGCATCCCGTAAAAAGCGAATTAAACATATATTTATAGGAATATCTCTTTTTTTGAATCAATTAAATTTCATTAAAATAAGGCTAATACCAAGTTTACAAAAAATAGAGCAGCCTCACACTTATTAGTAAGCATCCAAAAATAACTTTAAAATAAATATAAAGGTCTCTTACAATATTCTCATCCAATACATCGATCACAATTCATTAGCTGTAAAATACAAACAAGTTAAACTCTCGTGTCAAACTAAAAGCATGAGGTTGATATCGATAAAAGTGGTTTTCTTTTTCTTGCTTTTCTTATCATCCTTTTTTCTTGTAAACTATTGTAAAGAAATCTCTGAAGATGACAAATCAATAATGGAATCAATACCTAACTGGGTAAAATCCGTGGAGAAATATGTCATCGCAGGTTTGAATATATTCCAAGATTACGCAGCAAAAGAAACTAGACAAAAGGTCAGAGACGCTTACGAAGAATGCAAGAAAGATTACAAAAATATTTTGAGCAATATCAAGAAAGTAAAAAGAGATATTGTCAAGAAAAAATTCAAAGATGCTGAAATTCAAGTGAAGCAAGTGTTAGAAAATGATGATCCAACGTGTTTGTTGTTGGTGGGAGGATTGGAGGTTGTTGCAGAGGAATCGCCATCGCAGATTTTATGGGAAGAAAAGAAAACTATTTTGATTGATTGCATTTAGTTGCACAATTGATTCCAATTTATATACAATGGTGGATGATTCTAGAAGCCTACTCAGATTGTTATAAGCAGCTGTGGTTATCTTGATTCCATGGGCTGCTTATAACAACCTTGATATCTTATCAATTTAATTACAATATTAACTATGTAATTTGCAGCTTAATCTAATACTTTCCCTTCAATTCCATGGGCTGCCTGATTTCGATGAACTGTGAGGATGGCATAGGCTTAGTGAATCCATCTGCCACTTGCTCATGAGTTGGAATGTGCGATATTGCAATAACTCCTTTCTTCACTAGTTCACGAATAAAGATAAGCTGCAAGACCATATATTTCATCCTTAAGTGAAACAATGGATTATACGCAAGAAATTTTGAGCTCAGACTATCAGTGACGATTAACGATGATCTTGCTTGAGAGAACCCAAGTTCTTGAAGTAGATTTCTGATCCAGATTATTTCTGTTGTGGCATCTGAAATTGTACGTAATTCTTCTTCCGTGGAAGATCGAGCAACACTGGTTTGCTTCTTTGCTGACCAAGAAATCAAGTTGCGTCCATAGTAAATTGCATATCCTCATGTACTCCTCCTATCTTCCATTGATCCTGTCCAATCTGCATCGGTAAAAGATGTGATGTTCGGATATTTTGAGGGATAAGAACAATCCATAATGAGATGTGCCCTGAAGATATCTCAAAACTCTCTTGGCTGCCAGCCAGTGAGATGTGGTGGGGTTTTGCAGATATTGGCAGAGCTTGTTCACTGGAAAAGATATATCGGGCCTGGTGTACCAAATACTGTAATGCTCCGATTGTGGACCTGTAAGAAAACTTCTCAACCAAAGACATTCCCTCTGATGACACCAACTTAGTTGTAGATACCATTGGAGTGAGTGTTGGTCTTGATGAATCTATATTCGTGCGTTTGAGCAGATTTTGAACATACCTTTATTGAGACAACATAATACATCCATTCTCATTCATCTTTGTAAATTCCATCCCCAAAAAATACCTTAGCAATCCAAGATCCTTCAACTGAAACTTCTTTGCCATCTTTTCGATGAGATTGTTCACCTCAATTGTAGAAGTTCTTGTGATAATTATTGGTGATACAGTATCCCGAACCCGGTCACAACTTACCAGCAACTAGAAGTCCGGATAGTCTAAGATGAGTTGAGGTACCTATTCTAGGGTTGGGGAGGTCCCAAGTCGAATCCTAAGAAGATCGACTTTCCCAAGGATCGACTTCCCTGGAATCAACTTCTGAACAAAGTCGGTCCCCAGGAAAGTCGGATCCCAAGAAAGTCGATCTCTGGAAAGTCGACCTTGGGCCCCGATCTGATCAGTTAGGCAGTTGGGCGGTTACTGCCCAAATGACCAGATTATCCTCATAAGAATCCCTATAAATAGGAGGCATCCCCCACTCATTAAAGGCAGATCATTTGGAGTGGAAGAAGTCCTAGCGAAGCAGAGCTCTGCGCACTTGAGTTCCGGTCCGATTTCCCGCGAAGTTCCCCGCTTGGCGCTTGCTGGTGCGTCTTGGAGTACTGGTCGGGTTTCACCCCCATCAGTTGGCGCCGTCTATGATTCAAAGATACTCACGACAAAAGTTCATCGACTTTTTCGAAAAAAGGGTTCGACTTTTTTCCAAGTCGCCAGCCAGGGAGTCTTGCGAGGAAATCAACTCGGCAAGGGATCGACTTTTTAAAAGATCGACTTTTTTCTTCCCAGAAGAAAAGTCGATTCCTCAAGGAACTACGCTTTCAAGCTGCGACTTTCGAGGAATCCTCCAAGTGCACAAGAATCGACTTTTACTTTTTTTTCAAAAAAAAAAGTCGAACACCCCAGGATGGTAATGACACGAAGTACTTCTCAGGGAAGAGCCAACTCTCAGGAGACGCCAGAACAACAGCCTAGTAACTCAAAAACTAAAAGACCAGTGGGTCGGCCACCTAAGGCCAATAAAAACAAAAACACTCCCACTGGACCTGAGGCTGAGCCCGAGGCTGAACCTAAGCAGACCCCCCAAGCATCAACAGGAGGGGAGAATCTGAACATTACGCTACAGACAATAGCTGAGGCCATACGACTCTTTACTGAAAGGGAGCAACCTTCGAGAGAACAACCTCAGAAGGAGCAACCTTCGGGAGAACAACCTCAGCAGGAGAAACCCCAGGAAAAACCTGCAAGTAACCAGGAAGCGAGGGCTTTAGCATCAGAAACCCATAGAGGAGCTGGAAAAAATGAAGGAAACCATAGCAAAAATGAGAGAAAGACTGAAAACAATTAAGAAATCAAAAACATCAATATTTTATTCAAAGGCTCAAACATCAAAGCAAGCTAAGGCACAACATGAGGTGTCAAGCCATAAGGCAGAGCAGAAATCTAAACTCCCACCTAAAAGACCCGTGTACGAGGAAGGCACGGGAGACACAGAGGGGGAAGGATGCGAACTCCCAAACTGGTTAGAAGGCATGGATGCCCTGCATAAATCATTAAAGGTAAAACCAGCACCTCTAAAATTTAGGCTGCCTAGGCTACAAATCTATGATGGGAAGATGGACCCAGTAGACCATATAAATATGTTCGTAGGATCAATGCAATGGGCCACAGCAAGGGATGACATCCTGTGCAGAGCATTCCCAGGAATACTAAAAGGGCCTACATATAGATGGTTCGTCGAACTACAACCAGGGAGCATAATAAGTTTTGCAAACCTGAAGAAAAAATTCATTACCCAACATTGTGGGAATACAAGAGTCATGAAGGGCACTGAGTCATTATTTGCAATCAAACAAAATGGAGATACGTTTCAGAATTACACAACTAAATTCATAGAAGCTATGCAAAAAATCTCCGACCTGAACACAACAATTGCAATCTGCGCATACTTGAAGGGGCTAGACATGAACACACCATTAGCAATAAAGCTAAAAGTTAGTAATGTGAAATGCATGGAAGACCTGCTAACAAAGGCCCAGAAGTACATAAATTCTGAGGAGTATGAAAAAGAAAAAAAAAAGAAAAAAAAAAGAAAAAAAAAAGAAAGAGGTGCCATAAGCAACAAAAATTTAAAAAATTCGAAAAAGGAGAACCATCCTGGAGACCAAAACACGATGGAAAGGTCTACCAGACATCTGAGGCGTTCGGAAAATCAAAATACCCAAGATACAAAGATTTGGGATTCACAGTTTTCAGCACTCCAAAAGAGGAAATCTACAACAAAGAGAAAGGAAGAATAAAGTTTCCTCAGCCAGAAGAGTTAAACCCTGCAACAAAAGAGACCCGAACAAGGAGAAACAAATACTGCAAGTTCCACAAGGACTACGGGCACAACACAGAAAATTGCAGGAAGCTAAGTACTTTCCTAGACACACAGGTAAAGGAAGGAAAGCTAAAGCAATATATAAATAAAGAAGAAAGGGGGTGACAAGGTTGCAAGGACCCAAATTACAAGGGTAAGCGACAACGCTCAAGAAGTCCCAACTCAGACACTGACCGCATGAGGAGGGTAATAAATTTAATCTTCGGCGGAGGATCGGTAGGAGAAAGCAGAAGTTACTCGCGAAAGGTAATGCAGACTACCGCAGTACCAAAGTCTAAAAAAAGATCATACCCAAACGAGGGAATAAGCTTCTCTGAGGAAGATCCGGATAATGTGGTCAGCCCACACGAAGATCCACTGGTAATACAGGTGGACATCGAGGATGACTTAAGTCTGAGTAAAGTAATGGTGGACAATGGCAACTCAGTAGACATACTGTACTTAGCTGCATTCGAAAAAATAGGCTACAAGGTGGAACAACTAACCGCGGCCAAGGAAGCCATTTACGGGTTCACAAACACAAAGACCCCAGTAGTAGGAGCTATCGATTTACAGATATCCCTAGGAAAAAGAAACGGGAGAGTCTCACGCACGACACACTTCATTGTGGTCAACATAGATTCTCCGTTCAATGGGATCCTGGGCAGACCAAGCATTCACGGTTTCAAGGCAATACCATCATCTTACCACCAATGCTTCAGGTATCCAGGAAAAGATGGCAAAATGGCAACAATTTTTGGAGCACAGAAAGACTTCAGAGACTCGTACAGGAAGACAACTAAAATGGCCAAACCAATAACCCTGTACATACAGGAAAGAGAGGAAGAAGAAGACACAACCTCAACCAATCAAGTTGAAGAAGTCAAACTCTCAAAAGGAGGAATCTTGATAGGCACATCTATACCCTTCGAGTTAAAAAAGTCATTTATCGGAGACTCATGTGCATACGTTCGTATGGGAGGTAGAACAGATTCCAAGGAGTCAAAACAACTCAGATGATTCCCTGGCAAAGCTAGCATCTTCTTTCGAGGGGGGCAGAGAGAGATACTGGTTGACTCGGCATCTACACCTTCATGCAATCTGGTCACGATACAGGCAGAAGACTGGAGAAAACCCTTAATAGAATACTTTGAAGGGCAAAAACTCCCAGAAAACAAGAATGAAAGGCGTAAATTACAAACACGTATTCCAAGATTCTGCCTAATCGGTGACATCCTGTATAAGAAATCCTACGATGGGCCTCTAATGAAATGTGTCTCAACAGATGAAGGGCAATTCATTGTAGAGGAAATACATCAGGGGGTATGTGGGATACATCAAGGGGGAAGGTCTTTAGCCCAAAGAATAATAAGGCAGGGATACTTCTAGCCCACACTGAAAAAAGATGCGGTCCTATTTGCAAGAAAATGCAAGGTCTGCCAGATACATAAAAACATACAAAGGAATCCCGTAACTCAACTAACAGGGGTAGAAAGCCCCATCCCATTCGCAATGTGGGGACTAGACATTGTGGGACCATTTCCGGTATCGACAGGCCAGGCTAAATTTATATTCGTGGCTGTCGACTACTTCACAAAATGGGTCGAGGCTCTGGCAGTACCCAAAATAACTCAAGGAGCGGCAACGAAGTTTGTCTTTAAGTGCATAATGTGCGGATTCGGCGTTCCAATGCACATGGTGACAGATAACGGTACACAGTTTACCGGTGGGGAGTTCACAAGATTGTGCGAGAACATGGGCACTAGAATCCACTTTTCATTAGTATACAGACCACAGGGTAATGGACAAGTAGAAGTCACAAACAGAGCCATTGTTCAGGGACTGAAGAAAAAGGTCGAACAGACCAAAGGTGCGTGGGCAGATCTACTACCAGAGATCCTGTGGGCGTATAGAACTACTGAAAAAACACCCACTGGGGAAACTCCGTTCTCACTAGCATATGGAATGGAAGCACTAATCCCAACAGAGCTAAGCCTACCAACAGTCAGAGTCTTATCCTATGACATGGAAGAAAACATGAGATCATGTGCAACGACTCTAGACTTAGTGGATGAGCTAAGGGATAATACATAGGTAAAGAATACGGCTTACAAACATAATGTCGCTAGATATCACGACAAAAACGTCAAGGATAAAGCGATAAGGAAAGGAAGCCTAGTATTGAGAAGAGCAAGTGTCGGTCGAAAAGACTGTTCCAAAGGCAAACTAGGCGTGAATTGGGAAGCACCATACGTTGTGGGGGAAGAACTCCGACCAGGAACATACATGTTAAAACGGGAAGACGGAACATATATTCCCAACACCTGGCACGCAGATAACTTACAATTGTATTTTTAGCAATTAAGTGGTTATATATATCATTCATTGTAACTATTTGAGTTACTTAACTAATACGTTGTTTGGTTATCACATTCAATGGTTATAACTAAAAATAGCAAATGTTCCATATATTGATTCTTAATAAAAGTACAAAAGGAACATAAAAAGGTGCACGTTACAAAGTAGGAGGAGAAGAGGGTTTATCACTAACAGGCTCCTCAGGAATAGCACCTACAACAGGAAGGGATGAGTCTTCAATAACAGGGGTAGAATCCACTGCACCATTGTTGTCTTGCTCTGCGATAGAAAAGCCTTTATCAATGGCAGTATCTTCATGATGAAGCACTGAATCTGCTACCAAAGCTCGCGGTGGTGCGAGGTGATGCCGGAGGCTCTGGAGTCCACGACGCGCGCTCTACGTCAAATACCTGCAAGGAGAAACTAGGCGATTCTAGTGAGACTAGCCGAGTTTCTTAGTGATGCTCTGGTGTAAGAGAGGAACTTGTATTGTGTCTTTAAGTGTCCCCTTGGGACCCTTTTTATAGGGTCTCGGAGGGCGCATTCAAAGGCGGAGATCGCACCTATGGTCATATATGGTAACATTTATGACGTTGGTTGTCGCCGAGTAACGGTCGTAAGTCAGCGATTCAGGTATGGAAGTCGCCTAGTTAAAGCTAACTCGCCGAGTTTCTAGGGCCAAGTCGTACAGTCTACCATACTGCCGATCTTGCCTTAACTCGGCGACTTATCCTTTACGTCGGCGACTTGGTAGTCCAATCGGCGACTTACGGGCTAACTCGGCAATCTGGACGATGAACGTGTTCCGCACCGTGGGAGCTCTCCGGGGATCCGGCCAAAGCGACAGAATCCTAGTCCTTGTTGAAAGGCGTTGCTGAGAGTGACTGCCGTAATCAGACATGTCTCACCACTTCACCCGAAATCTCCCCTTCCTCTTCAGCATCTTCAGCAAGCGCCTGATCCCGAATCTCTGTAGCCTCTTTTGGGTACTTACAGGCCCAGCTGTGGACATCCTCAGCCTCAAAACCAGGACATACGTGAGGACCCAGATCCACCAAATCGTTGTAATCTCGCACATTAGCGAGGAACTCAGTTTGAATCTGGCCCATAGCTTCAATCACCTTCTGTTTTTCTTCAGTCTGTCCGGCCAAGGCAGCTTTCAATTGTTCAATCTCAACATCTTTTTCACTCAGCAACTGGGAAGTCTCATGATCTTTCTTCTTTAGAGCTTCCCTTTCAGCAGATCCCTCGTTCAGTCGCTCGGTGAAGATATGATTCTAATCCATTGCTGAACGGAGAGAATCTTCAGTTGCTTCAGCTTGTTGAGTAATTGCTGCAATTATAGTGTCCTTCAAAAGAACCTTGGCCCGCTCGGCATCTCGCTTAATCTCCCGGGCCCCCAACTCTCCGCGAACCTTGGAAAGTTCTTGTCTCTTGCTCTCTACAAGTCTACGCTGAAGGGCCCAATCTTCAGCCAACTTCTTGTTAGTAGCAGAAAGAGTAAACGTATCCGCAATCTTCTGTTGAACTTCGTCATCTAACTCTTTACATCTACGCTTAAGTTTCTTCAACTCGTCTTCTAGGGAATGATTATCGCGAAGACGGGACAAGAAGGAAAGACGCCCCAAAAACAGATAAGCGAGTTGCAAGAAAGAAAATAAGTAAGTACGAACTCACCATAAAAAATGGGAATAAGAGCACTTACGTTATTAATATTCTGACCGATTTCTTCAACGAATCGGTCCATCGGATACCCAGAAATAGTCCGCAATGTGGTTCGGGCGGCATTCGTGTCAACAACCATCGGAAACTTGATCCCATAATTCCGAGGATGGGGACCTTGGTAACCCGACATCTGAGTCTCCCGGGCAGAGGCATAGGAGTAACGACCCCGGGAGCACTCACCCATATGATACCTCAGTCGAGGAGGAGTTCGTCGTCGGGGGGAGTACCTCCTCGCTTTCTTCGGAGAAGAGAGGTCAGTGTTGGAAGGAGAGGACTTCCTTTTCTCTGATCGGATTTTTCTCCCTTCTGACCCCCCCTCCGGCTGGGCTCCCTTCCCAGCATCTTTCCCCCGCTCCTTTTCCGGCGTACGGAAGAAGGAAGTAAGTTTAGCAGTAGCAGTAGCAGCAGCAGATGGCATAGAAGGTGCTTCCAAAGTAGATGGTTGCGTGGGGGGAGTCTTCACAGCATCAGGCTGTACTTCCTCTTCATTAAACTGATTCTCATTAGGAGGAGTAGAAGAATCAGCCCGGTAAGCATTCTCAGCGGCACGACGCCTCAAGTGTCGGGCGTCAGCAGGCTTGGTTCCAGGCACATAAACCTTCGTGCCAGTCTCATTCTGTCCCACGCGTTCAGGGACACTGCCAGGATTGTGCAAATAAAAATCTGCAAGAAAGAAAGAAAAGAGTTAATGAATACACACACAAATAAGTAACTCAAAAACAAAAAGGGGAGAACCTTGGCGGTTAAAAACATCATCTATCGCATGACCAACGGGCACGGCGATTGGGTGAAGGTAGGTCAGTCTTTGTACAAAGTCTCCCTCGTCCGAGGTCAAAATAGGAGGGGGGTGGGCCTACGATCACTACTGGATACAGGAAGAAGTCGGCTACCAGGACATAGCCTGCAATTCACAAAAATGAACTCGCTCTTATTCCGTCTGGTCGGAGGATCCTTCAAAAGAGCAGAATATTGAACAGAGGAGGCACGGCTGACACAGACAATAAAAGGACTGCCCTTCTTCGGATTTTGAAAGGAGAAGAAGTGGAAGAACAGTCGAGCCGTTGGAACTATGCCAGCATCCCTAAGGACATTAATAAAACCCCTGACATAGAAGAAAAAAGCAGCACCCAATTGAGAGATGCACAACCCAGAATACATAAGAATCTCACTAACCAAAGAAGGGATCGGAAGGATCGAAAAGTTAGTGAAATAAATCCGGTGAAGTGCCAGATAAAATAAGGGGGCGCATCACCCGTAATCTCAGAAGGGTAAGCCCAGTACACTCTCTCTCTAAGTTCTAGGCTCGTAAGATCCTCCGAGCAACATCTAAGGAAAGGGTGTTAGAACATCTACCCGCATTCGAGGACAAAGGATAGCCTGGAATATCGTTCAGAGAGACAGAACAGAAAGAACCATACCCAGTCCCATACTCGCCCCGGTCAAGGATAGGGATAACATGGAAACCGTGTCGGACAAGGACGGACCACTGACGCCAAGAACCATCTATCTCCCGATAGAAAGATGGAACGAGACTCTCTTCAAGAGGAGATGGGAAAGGGTAGTTTTCCTCCGTTTCAGGAGGATAACCTACAGGAGAATCCTCTAGTACATGGACATTCTGAGGACAGACTTCAGGAGGAAGTCAAGAAGAATCATCCGATGCCAAGGCAGAAATTTCAATAACAGGGACATCCTCCGGAACAGGAGCTAAAACAAGGACAAAGTCGATCCCAACAGATCTGATCCAGGGAAGTCGATGACAGAAGTCGGACTTCAGGAAGTCGGACTAAGGGAGGTCACTTCGGGAAAGCAACTTCAAAAAGTTAAGTCTCAGGAAGTCGATCCCAATAATATTGGGCCCAACTATGAAAAGTCGATGACAAGAAGTCAGACTTCACAAAGTCGGACCATAGTCCAAAGGGAAACAACTTCAAAGAGGACCGACTCTAAGAAAAGTCGGACCCCAAGGAAGTCGAACCCAGTGCAACCTCGAAAGAGCCCAACAACAGAAGTCGGACCCCAGAAAGATGCACCTCCAAGGCTGAAGTCGAAGCCTTACGCGCGCTGGAAGTCGAAGCGATGAAACTTGAAAGTCGAAGCAAGAAAATCAATGCCTCAGAGCGAAGGAAGTAGGCGAGAAGCGAATGACACCCCTTCTGCTATTTATAGGGGAAAGTCGAAGACGAACCGTCACGGGCACTGTTCACCCTGTGGGCCGAAAAGCCCACGGGCCCGGCAGGCCCAAAACGCCCGAATCCGCGAAAAACCTAAAAATCCGACCAAATTGCATCGACATTTCAAAACAAGAGGATCGACATTTAATACTCAGATCGACATCCTCAGAGGGGGATAGACGTCGACATTTACCTTGGAATTCGAACCCTTCACAAGAGAAGGGCAGGATCGACATTCCACAAATATTCAGATCGACATCCTCAGAGGGAGATAGACGTCGACATTTACCTTGGAATTCGAACCCTTCACAAGAGAAGGGCAGGATCGACATTCCACAAATACTCGGATCGACATCCTCAGAGGGAGATAGATGTCGACATTTACCTTGGAATTCGAACCATTCACAAGAGAAGAGCAGGATCGACATTCCACAAATACTCGGATCGACATCCTCAGAGGGGGATAGACGTCGATATTTACCTTAACAAGAGAAGGGCAGGATCGACATTCCACAAATACTCGGATCGACATCCACAGAGGGGGATAGACGCCGACATTTGCCTTGGAATTTGAACCCTTCACAAGAGAAGGGCAGGATCGACATTTCACAAATACTCGGATCGACATCCTCAGAGGAGGATAGACGTCGACATTTACCTTAAAATCGAAACCCTTCACAAGAGAAGGGCAGGATCGACATTCCACAATTATTCAGATCGACATCCTCAGAGGGGGATAGACGTCGACATTATTCACAGTTGACATCGACATCCTCAGAAAAGGATAAGACCGACCTTCATACGACATCGACATCTTCAGGGAGAGATGTGATCGACTTTTAGTATGATCGTCAACATCCTAAGGGAAGGAAAGAGTTAACCATCACACGACATCGACATCCTCAGGAAAAGATGAGATCGACTTTTATACGACGTCGACATCTCCAGGGAGAGATGGGATCGACTTTCTGTACAAATTTCGACATTGATGAAGCACGAAATCTGCTACCAGTAGGCTCGCGGGGTCGCGAGGAGGGCCGGAGGCTTTGGAGTCCACGACGCACGTTCTACGTCAATGTACCTGCAGAAGGGGAGGGGAATCGGCGACTCTCTTGGGAGTAGGCGATTCGGGCTCCCTGGATTGCTCTAGTGTGGTGTGTCAAGTGGGAATGACCTGGGAGTAGAGGTCTCCCAAGGACCCCTTTTATAGGGTCCTGGGGGACGTTTCCCCATTCATTAGCGTGGGGTCCACCCCATTAAGGTATCCTATTGAAGGGTGCCTTAATGACATGGGCCCACTCAAGTAACGGCTGGGAGTCGGCGACTCAGGTATGAGAGTCGCTGACTTCCCATGAGCCAAGTTGGCAGTCTACCAGAACTGACCACGAGGCCTAGAGTCGGCGGTTCACCCCTGAAGTCGGCGACTTGGTAGTCCCAGTCGGCGACTCTCAGGTGTTGCCCTGAGTACTTGACATAGACACTTCCTCCGAATTCGTGGAACTCTCCGGGGGTCCGGCATAAAGCGACGGGACCCTATTTCTTGTTGAAGGGCGTTGCTGGGAGTGACTGACGTAATCATGCATGTCTCACCAGTACTCCCCCCTGAAGAGAGCATGGCCAAAACACCCGAGTACCGCCAGTATCCCCCCCAAGCAAGGTGATCCGCATCAGCGACAAGATGGGATTGAGTCATTGCGCTCACAGCGACACTAATGACTCCGCGTGGTCCATGCACTATCAGATGGACTGATTCACTATCAAAATCTAGTTCCAGGCCAATGGAACTACATGCTTATAGTCCTACTCTGATCAAGAGCGACTTTTGCTGTGTGGATTCTGGCCGAAGCGACAGATCGCGTGGATTCACTATTATAATCTGATTCTGACCGAAGCGATAGAATCTAGTTCACTATTAGAACTGATGTTTGTAGTCTACCCTGATCAAGAGCGACTTGGTGTCCGCAACGACGGTCACCCCATAGGCCAAAGCGCAAGATGGGTCGAGATCATTAAGGTCAAAGTGACAAAATGATCTCCAAATGTTCGAAGAACTATTGAAGCCAAAGCGACAACATAATTCTTAGTCTGATTCTGGCCGAAGCGACAGAATCATGCCTGCAAAACAAAAAACAACCTACAAAACAACTATATCAGTCTAAAGGATATATTTATTGATTTACTGACCTTGCCGTGTGGAGCTGCCTTTCATGCTACTCCTCCTTATGCTCAATAAATCCTTGATTGATCTGTCAGAAGTGACAGACCTATCATGCTCAAAAATGTGACAGCTTCTGGCCGAAGCGACAGAAGTGCCGGGAGAACTTGTGATACTCCCCTTGGATTTCGACGACTTCTGGCCGAAACGGCAGAAGTGTCGGGAAGAGCTTGTGATACTCCCCCCTTGAGATCATTGAGGCCGAAGTGACGAGATAGACCGACTCACTATTAGAGTCTGACTCACTATCAGAGTTTGACTCACTATCAGAGTCTGACTCACTATCAGAGTCAGGCTCACTATTAGAACCTTTCCTGCAAAAAAGAAAGCATCCTGCAAAACAACTAGATCAGTCCAAAAACTCATATTTAACTTACCGTGTGTTTTTACCTTCCCTGATGCCTCTCCTTTGCTCAAATTGATCCTTGGTAAATCTGACCGAAACGACAGATCTTACCGTGCTCAACTTTTGACGACTTCTGGCCGGAGCGACAGAAGTGTCGGGAGAGTTTGTGATACTCCCCCCCCCGAAGTGTGACATCTTCTGGCTGAAGTGACAGAAGTATCGGGAGAGCTTGTGATACTCCCCCCGTAATGTGACGACTTCTATCCAGATTGACGGAAGTGTCGGGAAAGCTTGTGATACTCCCCCCAAAATGTGACGACTTCTGTCCAAATTGGCAGAAGTATCGGGAGAGCTTGTGATACTCCCCCTCGAAATGTGACGACTTCTGTCCAAATTGACAGAAGTGTCGGGAGAGCTTGTAATGCTCCCCCTCGAAATGTGACGACTTCTGTCCACATTGACAGAAGTGTCGGGAGAGCTTGTGATACTCCCCCCGAAATGTGACGACTTCTGTCCAAATTGACAGAAGTGTCGGGAGAGCTTGTGATGCTCCCCCTCGAAGATTATGCCCTTGCGACACACAAACTTTTGGGATGAGTGTTTTTCGAAGTACGTGATTGTCGGTGAGCTATCTATTGTTTTTCTTTTGCTAATCTTTCATATAAATTACCCTTTAAATTGTAACTAAGTTCCGAAACTAGATTCACAAGTCGTAATTTAGCCGCTCTGGAAGTAAATTAGACTCTCCTAACCCTATCGCTAGCCACTCTGGGCGTACACTTGGTCGTACGAATCGTAGCTCAGCCTACGGTTAAATTTACGGATAATTTATACCTCCAGATTAACATAGAGTTACTAGAGATAGAACAGACGACGAATCAAAAATATTCGGCACTCGAGGGTTGCCTTGCAATTTGGAACCCTAACGATGGAGAGAGCTTGTGATACTCCCTCCTGAGGTGTGACAACTTCTGGTCGAAACGTCAGAAGTGTCGGGAGAGCTTGTGATACTCCCCCCTTGAATTTTGACGACTTTTGGCTGAAGCGACAGAAGTGTCGGGAAAGCTTGTGATGCTCCTCCTTGAAAACATGCACTTGGGGCAGTTTTGCTGTTATTTTACCCGGAGTCAGCGACTGGAGGCCACCAGTCGGCGACACCTATGGTCTGGGTAACTGCAGGGGGCATTTTGTTTTTTACCCATGTGAGTCGGCGACTACCTCTATGGATCGGCGACTCCTAGCGTAATCGTCGGATCTTTTTGGGAGATCCTTGGGATATTTGGAGAATATACGGGGAGTATATGCAAAATCTACAAATAAGGAAATATATCTCGCTGTAATGCGAGATTATGTTTGGAGTTGGCGACTGCTCTGTGGAGTCGGCGACAGTGGCGTGATACGGGGGATTTGGAGATCGATTCCCGATCTCAAATTTTGTAAATTTCGAATTTTCTAGGGGGGTTTTGCAATTTTCCCAAGGGCTATAAATAGTGGAGAGTTCTCCCCAAAACCTCACAACACTTTTCCCCTTCTTAATCGCCTAAAACCCTAGAATTTTCTATCGTCGATTCCCTTGTTATATTTCTTGAATCGACGATTCCCACGAAATGTCTTCCCCCGATTCCCACTTTTTAAACGAATTCGAAACGTCAGCCTTTATTGTTGAGATGACCGCTGAGGGTCTTGACGAGGTGCTGAACACCGTCGAGTCGCCGATTTCCTCTCCTGACAGAGGGGTTGAGTCAACGACTCCGGTAGTTCCACCTTCTGACATGGACTTGAGTGCCTCTGTGCACGAGCTTATTGGCGCTTCGCCGGTGTCGGCGATTCCTCTTGAGGAGTCGGCGACACTGAGCAGAGCCCTTGTAGTCGTGCCAGAGGGACCTCTTGAGCTGGGAGAAATTCCCGGGACCTCTGTGTCGGCGATTCCCATCGTTGAGTCGGCGACACAGACTGGGCCCGTAAAGGGAAGATCTTTCAAGCGAAGAGGGCATGGCTCGAGTGCCACTGGGTCGGCGACTGCTGGCCGTGACTCGGCGATCCTTCTTACTGGATCGACGATTCAAGGGTCTAAGTCGCCGACTCCTATGGAGATTGATGACTCTTCTGCGCGCCACACCGCTCCATTGGTTGTGAACGCGGAAGGTCATATTGTGTCGTGACTGAACCCGCACCGGGAGTCATCTGTGGGTGATGGCTCTCTTAGACGAAAAAGAAGACGCACCACTGGTAAGGGCAAAATTCATGTGCCCGGACAAGATGAGGGGGTCCCTCCGCCTCTGAACATAAATTTCGAAGAGGCGTTGTATGTAGACCGTGGTGCTACCAACCCACGCCGTAGAGAGAGCCGGCGCTCTTCTGAAAGAACTCCGTCACCTCCCGTGGACTTGGATTCCAGTCGAGATCCGGACCTCGACTTGGACACATACATTGGAGCTTTGAACCCATCTGGGTTCGCTCACTGTGAAGCTGCCGTGAATGGCGAACCAAGGTTGCTCCCTATAGGCCGCTCCGGGGACGGCGAATTCGAACAAGTGATGACCCATGCAACCTTGGATGGTTCTGACGGACTGAACCCCCCCTCCAACCTTAACGCGAGCGATGCTCAAAGCTTGTTATTAGGGGTTCAACTCTCTGGACATCTGCGATTCTGGATATCGCGCTATCAGCCTGCGAACCTTCCACCCCCGGGATTCCAGGCTATTCCACGGATCTACTTCAAGCACTTCTCCGAGTTACCGATTCCGGAGATAATCAGCGAAGTGCTACTTACTTTTGAAGTGTCCCTGTCGCAGCTCCCGGCGGGATTCTTTGTGATCCTACGTGGTTTCCTGAACATCTGTTGGGGCCTGAAGATCAATGCAACCGCAAGCTTGTTCCTTCACTACTACAAGCTTGTGAAGGAGAAGTCAGGATCTGGTCGCGTTGGGTTTACGCGACGCCACTTTGACAAGAACATCGTCGATGAACTGCCGACGAATTTTGGATGTAATTGGAAGAAGGAATTCTTCTTCATCACCTCTGAGTTTCTTCCCGGGAGTCGGGAAGCGTGGAATGATCCCCATCGAGTGCATATGAATGCTAATATTGGGTTAACTACGAGGGATATTGAAGCCTCTGACCGGATAGCGCGGACTTTGACTGAATACTCTGTGCCAAGCGGTGTTCCCTTTGCCCTTTGCCAAAGGGAAGACTTCACTTTTGAGGACGTGGAAGAAGCTCATCAACCACCAACATAGAAGGAGATGGAGGGCGGAAAAAAACGATCGCTTTTATACTTTGACGCCGCTTTTATACTTTGCTTGCCGAGAGGGCAAGCTCATTCGACTAAGGAAGAAGAGCAAGCGTGTTGAACCTCGTTGGACCTTCGAGAAGGGATCAAGTTCTCGCTCTGCACAACCACCCCCTACTGGTTACGTGCCCTATACTTCTGGTGTGTCGCTTCTCGATTTCAATGCTGATCCTGAAACTCGGAGGGAAGCGATGCCACTCCTAATGGGCCAGTCTGGGACATGGTGTCGGAGCGAGCTGCTCAAACATATGGCTGCCGCTTGCTACATGGCACATGCGTGCTATCACGCCGACTCCATTCATGATGTCGAGAAGATTCAAGAAAGATACAACCAGCTCGACACAAAGTTCAAGGAGAGCGAGAAAACCTTGGACAAGCTGAAGAATGTGAGGTCCCGGATGGAGAACCTGCGCGGCAGTATTCTGCCGAAGAAGGACAAGACGATCGAGTCCAAGCAGAAAGAAATAGATGAATATGTCGCGAAGATATTGGGACTTCGCAAGGAGCTGAGATCTGCCACTGCTGACCGCACCAAAGAGGTTGAAGATTTAAAAAGTCAGCTAGCTTGTGAGATGGGGCACGTAGTCTCACTTGAGGCTACCATAACAGATCTGAAAAAGCAAGTTGCCCGATATCAAGGAGAGACAACTGGGCTGAAGAGTGAGCTAGCTAGTACAGAAGAGGAGATTTTGGCGCTTAAGAAAGACAACTCTGCACTCTCCGGGAAAGCTGAAGGATTGAAGTTGGACGTGTGATACCAATCCGATCAGCTTCAAGAGCTTATCTTCTTTGGTCCCTCTGTGTTTCCTGCTCTACCCCCTGACTACATCACGGACATAATGGCATGGGTAGAGCAGCATCCTGAAGAACTAGAGAAGAACAAGGACGCCCTCGACAAGATGAAGGACGAAGCTGCTTAGGAATAGATATCTTTTTAGTCCTTTTATTTTGTTATCATTTTTGTAATCTTTTTGAACTTAATGAATCGTTTTTGCTTTCTCTTTATTAATTGTTTATTTACTTTACTCTTTTGAATTGTAACTAAGACCAGAAACTAGATTCGCGAGTCGTAATTTAGCCGCTCTGGATGTAAATTAGACTAATCCTATCGCTAGCCACTCTGGGCGTAGACTTGGTCGTACGAATCGTAGCTCAGTCTATGGTTAAATTCGCAAAAATAAATTAAACTTCACAACTAATAAAAACTCGCAATATCGATTAAACTAATAAGTTGAAAACAAAAATATCGGAGAAGATAACAAAAAATATCGTAATGTCGGTATAAACCTTAAAACTCTAGAATTGTACTCTAGGTTCCTTACTATATAGTTCAACTCCGGCCGGAGCGACGGAGCAACTTTTGACCCACATCAAGGTCGTAACGATGAGATGGAGTGAAATCGTTAAGGTTATAGTGACAAAACGATTACTAATCTATTAAGGCTGTAGCGATATGATAGATTCTGGTATGTGCGGTGGGTACTTAGAACCTCTTGTGGTTGGGTTCACTTGTACCTATCAACTACCTAGGACTGTGCTTTTAGACCCTAATGTGTGGTTGAACTCTGGCCGTAGCGACAGAGCAACTTTTTGGACCCATATCTAGGCTGAAGTGACAAGATTGGTTTGAATCGTAATTAAAAATGATTTTAATCTATTAAGGCAATAGCGACAAAATAGATTCATAGTGTGGGGTGCTAGCTAGAGTCGTAGGTAGATGATAAATCTAAATTTTATTAAGAATGTAAATTACAACAGTAAAATTTGTAATTTTTAAACTAACATATAGACTAAGAGGCTCTAACGTGCTCAATACTAAGCGTGATGTTGCTGTACGTTGTCCGTGTGCCATATGCAAGGACTTTTGGGTGACAGCTTATTCCTATTCCTCTTAGTTATGCTAGCCTTCCTGTGGGTCTACCACCAAATAGCATATGGATGGTTTTCCGTGGGTGGTCCTCGCTATTGTCGCTGTCTGGTGAAGGAGAGCGTGGGCGCTTCCTTTTCGTGTCAGACTTGCAATCGTTTCGACCTCGGGATCCTTTGACTAGGTTGTCAAGTTCGCCGTTCGAAATTAATTGCTCGACATAAAGCGAGAATTCCCTGCAATAGTCCGTCAGATGGTCGTGGTCCTTGTGGAATTTACAGAATCTTCCACTTTTCTGACGGCGATCCTTGGTTGCAGGGTCCATAGAGCGAGGAGCGGGCAGATCCGCTCTGTTCCTCAGTTTTTCAAACAGCTCGCCTTTGCTGATTGTTAGTGGGGTCCGGTCCTTCCATGGTTGAGGTGGACCCCTTGGCGACTGCTTGATGGATGTTTGATACACCTTGTTATCGCGTTTAGGCTTCCAATCCTTTCTGAAGGAATCAGCCGCATCGCTAGTGTATCTGTTCGAGGAGTCATTGTAGCTCTTCCTCTCGAACTTTTGTTTTCTAAAGCTAGTGTTCTCAAGTTCCACTAGCTTGTTTTCATTCTGCTCTTCCACCTCAATGAATGACTGAGCTCGTTGGAAGAGGTCGGGTAAGGTGTCCACTTTATGGAGCATAAGATTCAGGGCCAGAGGGGAGTAGGGTACTAGCCCGTTTGTGTACCCCGCAATGGCCAGACTTGGGATTAAGTCGCTCACTTCTGTCATCATTGAAGTGAACTTAATCGTGTAATCCCTAAGAGACAGTTTGTCCTGTCGTAGCGCCAGCAGTGCATTGGCGCTGTGTTTGATCCTAATCATCCCCACATGTTGGGCGATGAATTTGGACGCGAGGTCTGCGAAGCTGGAGACTGATCCAGCTGGCAGACCGGAAAACCACCGATAGGCATTGCCCTTAAGAGTTCCGGGGAATGCTCGACACAGCAGTGCGTTGTCACTTGTCAGTGGTTTGCGGTTTCAAAATGCTGAGGTAGAGGTTGATGTGATCTTATGGATCACCCGAACCATCGTACGACTCTATTCTGGGTACCCGCCAGGTTGGTGGAAAGGCCACCTTCAAAAGGTCCTCTTGGAAAGGAGCGCTTTTGACTCTTAAGAACTCGATTGGATTGCTGATGACTAGAGTGTCGGCCAGCTTCCGACGGAGGTCATCTACGAATCGTGTTGTAAGAGTCCTCTCAGTGCGACTCTTACTAGGTCCAGCTCTTGATTTTTCTGGTTCTGGACCTTTCTTTTTCTCCGTAGTCGGAGAATAGTGAGAAGCCGATTCATACGCTCTCTTGCGGGTGATGGTTCTCTGACTCCTTGCTTTCTCAAGGTTGCTAACTCTTCTTTCAATGTTATCCATGAAGTTAACTAACCTTGCTTCTAGAGCAGGAGAGATGGATGTCTGAGGGGGCAGATCAGTTTGAGCATCCTCGAACCTCTCAACTTGTATGTTTGGCTGAGGATGCTCAGTGTGTGCCCCATCGGGTATCACTGAGGATTTACTTTTGTTTCTCAGATGGTAATTGTGCTTTTGCCTTTCAGATGTCATAGATGACAAAAGCGAATTCCAACCGAAGCGTAGGTATTGATTGAGCTAACTCGAAAGAAACCAAGTGGAGTCGGCGACTCAGCAGGTGGAGTCGGTGACTGGCCTTAGGTTTTTTGACTTTCGAACTGAGTAGAAGCTCGAGAAAAAACCAAGTGGAGTCGACGATTCACAAGGTGTAGTCGGCGATTCACAAGATGGAATCGGTGACACATGTGTTACTGGCGGTACACGGGTGTTTTGGCCATACTCTCTTCAGGGGGGAGTACTGGTGAGACATGCCTGATTACGTCAGTCACTCCCAGCAACGCCCTTCAACAAGAACTAGGGTTCGGTCGCTTTATGCCGGACCCCCGGAGAGTTCCAAGAATTCGGAGGAAGTGTCTACGTCAAGTACTCAGGGCAACACCTGGGAGTCGCCGACTGGGACTACCAAGTCGCCGACTGGGACTACCAAGTCGCCGACTCCAGGAGTAAACCGCCGACTCTAGGCCTCGTGGTCAGTTCTGGTAGACTGCCAACTTGGCTCATGGGGAGTCGACGACAGAACCTCTGGATCGGCGACAACCATACCTGAGTCGCCGACTCCCAGCCGTTATTTGAGTGGGCCCACGTCATTAAGGCACCCTTCAATAGGATACCTTAATGGGGTGGGCCCCACGCTAATGAATGGGGGAAATGTCCCCTAGGACCCTATAAAAGAGGTCCTTGGGGGACCTCTACTCCCAGGTCATTCCCACTTGACACACCACACTAGAGCAATCCAGGGAGCCCGAATCGCCTACTCCCAAGAGAGTCGCCGATTCCCCTCCCCTTCTGCAAGTACATTGACGTAGAGCGTGCGTCGTGGACTCCAAAGCCTCCGGCCCTCCTCGCGACCCCGCGAGCCTACTGGTAGCAGATTTCGTGCTTCATCAGCTGACATCTTCAGAAAAGGATGGCACCAACCAAAAGGAAGCATTGACTTTAAAAAATCGACATTCCAAAAAAGTCGATCACCACAAACTACACCGACGTACTCCAGAGTAAAGGTGTAAAACAAATGAGAAAAAGGGTGAGATATCATTATTCAGAATTACAAGTAAAAAAAATGAAAATATTACAAATCCCTAGTTAAAATTAATACGGCGACGTAAGCGGCAAAGAACCTGACCCGACGGAAAAGCACCGCGTCGGGGACGCCTCCGACGTCGACCACGAAGAGGGACAGCAGGGGAAACAGCAGGCGGAAGATCGTCGACGGACCATTCTTCAAATATTGATTCTGATGAAGCACGAAATCTGCTACCAGTAGGCTCGCGGGGTCGCGAGGAGGGCCGGAGGCTTTGGAGTCCACGACGCACGCTCTACGTCAATGTACCTGCAGAAGGGGAGGAGAATCGGCGACTCTCTTGGGAGTAGGCGATTCGGGCTCCCTGGATTGCTCTAGTGTGATGTGTCAAGTGGGAATGACCTGAGGGTAGAGGTCCCCCAAGGACCTCTTTTATAGGGTCCTGGGGGACATTTCCCCATTCATTAGCGTGGTGCCCACCCCATTAAGGTATCCTATTGAAGGGTGCCTTAATGATGTGGGCCCACCCAAGTAACGGCTGAGAGTCGGCGACTCAGGTATGGGAATTGATGAAGCACTGAATCTGCTACCAGGGCTCGCGGTGGTGCGAGGTGATGCCGGAGGCTCTGGAGTCCACGACGCGCGCTCTACGTCAAATACCTGCAAGGAGAAACTAGGCGATTTTAGTGAGACTCGCCGAGTTTCTTAGTGGTGCTCTGGTGTGAGAGAGAAACTTGAATCGTGCCTTCGAGTGTCCCCTTGGGACCCTTTTTATATGGTCTCGGAGGGCGCAATCAAAGGCGGACATCGCGCCTATGGTCATATATGGTAACATTTATGACGTTGGCTGACGGCGAGTAACGGTCGTAAGTCGGCGATTCAGGTATGGAAGTCGCCTAGTTAGGGCTAACTCGCCGAGTTTCCTGGGGCAAGATGTGCAGTCTACCATACTGCCGATCTTGGCCTTAACTCGGCGACTTATCCTTTATGTCGGCGACTTGGTAGTCCAATCGGGCGACTTACGGGCTAACTCGGCGATGTGGACGATGAACGTGTTCCGCACCGTGGGAGCTCTCCGGGGGTCCGGCCAAAGCGACGGAACCCTAGTCCTTGTTGAAATTCGTTGCTGGGAGTGACTGCCGTAATCAGGCATGTCTCACCAGTACTCCCCCCTGAAGAGAGCACAAGAGACATGCGTGTATCGCCAGGAATCGCCGATCCAGAGGTTCTGTCGCCGACTCCCCATGAGCCAAGTGGAAGTCTACCAGAACTGACCACGAGGCCTAGAGTCAGCGATTCACCCCTGGAGTCGGCTATAAATAGTGGAGAGTTTTCCCTAAAACCTCACAACACTTTTCCCCTCCTCAATCGTCTAAAACCCTAGATTTTTTAGTCGTCGATTCCAAAGTAATTCTCCTTTGAATCGACGATTCCGAACATGTCTTCCCCCGATTCCAACTTCTCACCTTTGAAGGAAGCTGAAACGTCCGCTTTCATTGCGGAGATGACCGTTGAGGGTCTCGATGAGGTGTTGAACACCGTCGAGTCGCCGATTCCCTCTTCTAACAGATTGGTTGAGTCGGCGACTCCGGTCGTTCCACCTCCGAATATGGATCTGAGTGCCTCTGTGCACGAACTGCTTGGCGCTTCGCCAGTGTCGGCGACTCCCCTTGTGGAGTCGGCGACACAGTGCAAGGCCCTCGTAGTCATGCGAGAGCCTCTCGAGCTGGGGGAGATTCCCGAGCCTTCTGTGTCGGCGATTCCCATCGTGGAGTCGGCGACACATGCTGGGCCCATCAAGGGAAAATCCTTCAAGCGGAGAGGGGGATTTTGATGTACTGTTTTTATATTTTAATTTTATTTGTTTTGCAAGGGGGCAAATATCACAACTATCTTTTATTTTTGATAGATTTTTATTTATTTTTGAGGAAAAATTATTCAAAACAGTACCATCACTACATTGTTTAGAATTTTCAGAATTTAAAGAGTTATTTCTAATTTCTAGATTTCCATATTTGATGAGCATCTTCCTCTTCTCTGTTGATATATGGCCAAGCCTTTTGTGCCAATTCTGAAATTCTATGGATGTGTATGCAAATTCAGGAAATCTTGGCTTTAGTATGTAAAGACCATTTTTAGGCTCACCCTGCCCAATCACTTTCCCTGATTTGCTTACCTGAAATTCACATCCATTTTTTGAAAAAAATAAATTCAAATCTGAATGATTTGTCAATCTATTTACTGAAATTAGATTGACTCTAGATTCTGGAATATATAACACATTTGATGAAGCACGGAATCTGCTACCAGTGGACTCGCGGGGTGGCGAGATGAGCCGGAGGCTTTGGAGTCCACGACGCGCGCTCTACGTCAAATACCTGCAGAAGAGGAGGGGAATCGGCGACTCACTTGGGAGTAGGCGATTCGGGCTCCTTGGATGCTCTAGTGTGGAGTGTGTGTGGTCAAGTTGTGTTGAGAGTGGAGGACACCCCTAGGACCCCTTTTATAGGGTCCTAGAGGCGTTTCCACTCAATTGAGTGGGGCCCACCTCATTATGGTGCCCTATTGAAGGGTGCCATAATGGGGTGGGC